>JASAMV010003177.1:0-21137 GCA_030248065.1 Rhynchonema sp. JSB1_4
TTCTTAACAGAGAACTTGTTTTGTTGCACAAGAGTGCGCGTGCATGCAGGCGCGTAAAACGCTCGCACGCTGGGGCTTTACGTGATAAATGCGCTGATACAAGCGCGCGCGCGTCATAAATGTCAGCTTGCATGTGCGCAACTAGATTTTGTAAAGACCGCGCGTTGTGCACGTTTCATAATAATTTCAATTTCACCATAATTCGTAAATGCACTTCAGAATTGTGTATGTATATAAAATGAAATCAGAAATATCATAAAAAAATCGGTCATTAAAAAGGGTTGATAGCGCGCGAATCTTGTTTTGCCGCACTGTTAAGCAGCTATGCGCTATGGTGCGCGTGCATAAAAAACGTTAATGTGCACGCTGATATGCTTAGTTGTACATGTACGTACTTCCGCCCAGCGATTACGGTAAGACATACTCTTTTGTTGCTCGGAATTATGTTTAGTGTTATCAGAAAAGCTGCCCAACCCGGACTTGTCTGAGCACAATGCGTCAAGAGGCCTAAGCAAAGCACAATAAACTTTTCGTTAAGTCTACTCTCAATATTATTGTCACAAGATACACCAGCCTAGCCTAGCAGATGATGTATACCTTTATCAGTACTTTTATATGCGGGCGCACAAACACTTGTAAGTAAGTTTGCCAGAGCGAGCATTTGTTGTATCTGCGCTTTATGCAGCCCCCACCAATCTAGACCAAAGTCGTGTCGTCGGTCTATCATAAAACCATAGGCGTCAGTCAGTCAGTCCCAAAACGCTTTATCGGCTACATTAGCCAACATAAGACATTCCTGAGAATTCTGAGTACACGTAGTGTGTTGGGAAATCATTTCTGACTTAAAGCTAGCACAGGGTACTGAGGCCCCAAGTTAAAGCTCAGTGATACCCAAATTCCAAATAGAGTCACCTTATAGCAGTAAGACAGTATAAGCATGATGCGGCCATACCTTATTGTTTGTGTACCGATATCTAGAGATACCGTAGCACTTTAGATGCGCTGCCTGTCACGCGGGCTACATAGCTAAACGGTGAGATAAGGCCTAAAGTTACTGCTCTACGCATCTCTAGACGTCGTAAACCCCTCACATCCCGTATGTGTGGTTGTGTACATTAGTAATCGTCTTGTATCACTGTAAGTTTGAGTGGCATTTCTACAAGCCAAGCCCCAAAGCGATATCACCTTATTTGACCCATTCACTATTATGTCCTATTTGGAGCTTAGACCATTTATATTCATGTACCGGCTGACTGGTACAGCATTTATCATGGTTACGGCGAGTCGACTCGGGCTATCGGAGCCTGCGATCCGTGAGCCGAAGTCTCAGTGGACACCTTGTCACACACAAATTTGGGGCGGGGCACCATTCCTAAACCATATTCTATGCTATCTGCTAGCGCGATTTACGCGCATTCCGCTTCACACACATTATTTCGTTTGCATTTCGTGCGCGTAACGCCCGTGTGGTCGGTTTGAATTTGAATTATACCCCACGGGTCGTATTATCACTTTTGACATTGTATGACCGTTTCGCGGCTTCCTGATATGCGGTTCCCTACTGGATTTGTGGTGCACGCACATCGAAATAATATGTTGCCGTGATCCTACACGCACGCCGTCAAATTGAGAATGATTTGATATCTGGCCTCCGTCGGTTCGGCCTAAACAGTCGCGTATTGGCTTGAGCCCGTCCTGATTTATTTCTGACCCCATTGGTCGGAAAGAAAATTGCTAATATGCGCCCGAAATACACGAACCTTTTTTTCAAGAATGACCCAATCCGGCGTCAGTAACACCCCAGGTTGTTTGAATCCAAAGTCATAACTTCAAATCACCATTTTAGCTTTGTGTCGTCCGTTCGCTTTCGCAATCCGGCTCCCTTTGGGCAGAGAGCTTATGATTAAAGCGACAGTTCAAGCGAAATCTGTTTGAGGGCCGCGACACAATATGACAGCCTCTTCTCCTTGGCTCAAAACTGTCATGGATTTTTTGATTAGATGAGCCCTCCATCCATTCTGTAAGGTTTGTGTCAAAAAGCCGCTTTTATAGCTTCAGCCTTTGGCTTGCCTCGGAATCGGCCTTCCTTCTGGGATTGCGGCCGCTTAAAGGGGGATACGGTAACTTTCTGCTTTTTTGGTACATGTGAATGTTGTTGACTTGGCAGTTTTGCCCGTTTTCGTCCGATATAGCCGTGCACCGCAGCTCAATTATGTAGCACCACAGAATATACAGCCAAGTGTAATCCGACTTTTCTTGATTAAACGTGGGGCGTACAGATTTCTCAGAGGGCAACCAAATCCTTCTATAATTAACGCCGTATGTCGCCAATATCCGACTAATCCTAATCCGCCCCAGTCAAAGTCGAGCCCATCTATACGCACGACATCAAACTACAGTTATTGTTGAGTGCTCCTCATGTGTTGGGTCGATCTTTATTTGCTTGCCTGTACCCGCTTACGACGTTTCGTTTGTTGGATTTATAATCCCGTGACTGAGTCCAGCCTATGGATTATGTTTCTCTCATTTTTCTCTTTCTGTAACGCTATTACAGCTCACAACTCTGCACCTAGTCATTAGTCAGTTGCACAGAGCTCAGTGTCTCAGCACAGTGTCTCATATAAACATAAGGTGCAAAACGGGATTTGATTACACTAGCTGATCACGCTAAGCCCTTTATCCCCATGTGTGAGAAGCTACCGATGACTTTTCGAATAATTAGTCTTTGTGCTTGTTGTAGGACTTTGACCTCATGCACTTGTCATGGTTCATTCTCTGTTGAATATCGTTTTTAGCCGACGTACATAATAATGTGTGTGTGTGTTGGTGCAGCAGGACTTGATCAGTGCCTGATGATTCATTTCTTTCATGTGGTTTCAGAGCGACGCTCTTCATTATACTTCTACACAATTATCAATGAGATGATATTCTCGTGACGAACGACAACAAACAAGAAAATAGTGATATTATTTTTGATCAACCATCTTCATACCCATTTCGCCATCACCATTACGCATCCCACACGCACACCCGACCACCCGACGGTGACCGGTAGCTCGTCGGTGTCGGATCAATCAGCTGCCGCAGAAATGTTCCCGATCAGAGTCGTCGTCGAATCCGTACGATCCGGTGAATGCTGCAAATGCAGTAACACGGGCAACACGGTGGTGGACAGTTATGCCATCGTGAATGGTCAAACGCACATGCACCAGTTGGTGGATACTGTGCTCACTGCATTGGGACTACAACAGATGGGCATTGGCGCCAAAGGTGGGTACGGTCCAGCTTCTTTATGGTGACTGTTCATATCTGATTCCCACGCTTCCTCAGTTTCGTGATGGTGGGTGGCTGATGCCGTGTTCCGCCCAATCGCGAAGAGAATAGACGTTGTAATGACTGAATAACCATGATGGCATCATGAACTTTCTGAATCAAACGCACTTTCCTCAGTCGTGCGTCCTTGTTATCATGCCCCCTGGTGTCAGGCATCCCTATTATCATGCCCATCGGTATCAAGTGCCCTTGTTATCACGACGCTCATCGGTGACGAGCTTAGCAGATTGATTCCAAATTGACCAATGTCCGATCCGGTCTTTCCTGGTCTCAAAGCTCATCTTGAGCATTGCATGAAACATCAACAAACCGGGCATTTCAGGCATGGTCGAAATCAACAACTGGCGAGCACTCAGTTTTGATCAAATCACAGAGAATATGGACCAGACGGCCGATGCGGTACTCAAGGATGTGAGCAACCACGCAACACTCAGGATACTCACCAAACAGTGCGTCACACCATATGCTGCGTGGTACAGTCCACCGTCATTATAGTGGCCAATCTCGATTTAATGAAGCTCGTCACATTGTGACTGACGGTTTGAAACCCCACCTAACGCTCTACTCTTCTCATAGAATGAGAGAGTTATCATGGCAGAAGGTGCTTGATCCTGTGAGTACTTCACTATTACGAGGACAGACTGTAGCTGACGTTAAGGCCCCTTCATGTTACTATAAAGAGAGTGGAGTGTACCTAAAGGTAATTGCACTTGGTTCAGTGTACCAGTTACTATGAGGACCAGTATCTTGTCAATAATTGTAATTATAATTGTGAACATGGTTACAGTCACGAATCAGCGACGAGCGACTGTGCACGCGAAATGCGCGATCGTTTGCTGCGTACGGTGGTGCAACGACACCCGCAGGTCATGAACACCATCAAGAATCAACAGCTTCAGGTCATTTTCCTGGTTTTTTGTAACTTCGACGTGTTTTTGCAGTTGTCGGTAGCATTTGTGTCAGTCGTATAGGCAACACAGCACCAGACTTACAGTAATCCGCAATTCCCAAGTCAATACAGCGATACATATACAATATCACGCATGTGCACGCGCACACACATGAGCGCATGAGTAATCCCTTAGCTTACTGTAGCCGAGCCCTCGTACACAAGGACAAGTAGGCTGCTGTTTACGTGGTAAGGCTGTTGTTGTTGTTGTTGTTTCCTGAACTTGGTTTTGAATGACGCCTTCGTGTTTATTACGCAATAAGGAACAAATTTAAATAGATTATTTTTCTCTTCTTTTTTTGCTGATTTGATGGGATTGGCGGAGTGCTGCGAGTTGGTCATCAAGTTTTTTCAAACCCAAATTAACCTACAACTTTTGGTTTTAGTGGACTACGTATGTAGTGTGTGTTGTAAGCAAGCACGTTTTTTCGTGATCTGAGCATACAGTATACTGTCAGAATTTCATCTTTGTCTGTTAGAAGTTGTCATTTATGTTGATTCCCACTAAAGTTCAGGGCGTAAAAACTGTGCATACAAAACCCGAAAGTCATAACAGACGACCGGCATGCTTGATATGACACGCAAAGCAGTAGCCTGAAGTAATCGTATGTGTGCATCTGAAAAAGTACCGTGCACATGCACACGTGGGTACCTAATAGTACTTTGTCTCTGTATTTGGTGTCTTAACAACGAAGCACAAAACTCTGTGTCTTAGACAGGGTTTACGTAGGTTTAGGTACACACAGCTGGTATCAAACTTTGGTGATCGGATCGGTCCTGGTCGTTTCGGCCTTGGTCACGTGACCTTTTCGAATGAAGGATTTTTCGAGATTTGCGGATGAACGTAATTTGACCAACGTAACACGTTTTCTCAGGTATGCTAAGATTAGATTGTGAACACTGGTCAAGGTTTGTGCCTACAAGAATTCACTTGACCAAGACTGAACCGGATCCTATCACTAAGTTCGATACCGGACTGTGTATTTCCACTTTTAAGCGCGCGGGAACATTGGGGGAAATTCATAAGTCACTACTGCATGCATGTGCGCACAAAAAAACTTGCGCGCCTGATCAAGCCAGCAGACGAAATCATAAAAACGACATACGCACAGTGAGCATGGACTGTATGTGTATTTACGGACATACCAAATATCAAGATACTGCGCCGTGGGTACTGTACCACCTATTGGTGATTTGATTGGACCGGATAGTGTGTGCCTAATTCGTCTCGTCTCGTTTTTCGTTGTTGTGAGTGGGCACTTGTAATGGCGGAGTGTGAAAAATTGAGGTTTTGGACGGCTTACAAAATTAATGCTGATCAATCTTCCGTGTGGGTGTAGGTGTAGTTTGTATGAAACATCAGTCATCAACTTTTTCGTAAGTCTCGTGACTACTGACCCATTTCAGACAAGTTTTGCTCAAAAAACTGAAAGTTTTCCATTTTCGATTAAGGTAGCCAAATGAGCCTGCCATGATGAGTGTGTGTACATACGTACACATAGCAGCTGACCTAACAGATAGCTGATTTGCATGCCCATGCACATGCATACAGTGTAAACCCAGATGCGCATTAGGTGGACGCGAAGTATGTACGTAACCTATCGACATGGCAAGATGTTCTCAATGTTCTTTCTTTCATCGGAGCGTAATACTTGAGCGCATATATTTTCAAATCAACATCTTTTTGTGAATATACACTCACCGCAGCGTAGTTGAAAACCGGATTTCATAATATGCTGCTATATGTCCACATGCATGTGCACCCTGTAGAGTAATGCGGCAAGGGACTTAGAGTAGCGAGCCTGTCTGATAAAGGCGGCTGGCTTGGTCAGTGTGGCTTCGGACATGATATTCAGACACTCAAAAAATCAAAGTCACGAAAGTGGAATAAAGCTGTGATCTGACTGATTTGAATCTTTGATCCGAAACCTTGGAGATTTGCATGTCCGAGCTTTCCCTGATTTCGCAAGGCGGCACAGGCACAGCTGCTATCAGCGGACAATGATCAGCCCACTTGGCCTGTCGACTAAGTGCTTTGGTATGCGCATGTGTGTGCACCTGAACAGTGCATGTGTAGCTTCCAGCTTTGTGCATCTTTACACAAAGAAAAGGGGACTGATTATAACTTTTTTCGTACATATATTTTTGTGTTGGAAAACCACATGAATACGCTCACCAGATATTCCACAAGGTTGAATACTAGCCCGATGTATAATTCTATTGTTACCCAACCCAATATGCATAAGTGTGAGTGTGCGTCAGGCCTTTTGAAAAACGTGAAGAGACTTTGCTTTATATTCTTCTCAAGCTGCTTTGATAACGCATGCACATGGCAGGGCTCTCAGGCTGGGATACTGTAACTTAATACACGATAATAAAATGCAAAAACTGGATCTTATGTTGTGTGAGTGTGACGTATAGTATATGTGGAGTCAGAGGTTATGACCTGCCTGCGCATGAGATGGACCGTGTTTCTGTGAATTTGAATCACCCGCGTTTTACGAGAAGCTGCTATTCTGTGATGTTTAAGAAGTTTAATTACACTTGACATGCAAGCTCTAAAAATACTTCGAAAGTCGTCAACTTTCGAAATTTACAAAATGTGTGCATGCAAAGCGACGCTACTCGCTCAATTACTGTACATATGCGTATGTGTTCGTTCAAACTGACAAACTTCCACTCCGCTCTCAGGAACATGTAGAACTTTTGTACCTGAGCGAAAATCGAATAAATTAAAAAAACGCGGACTTTTCCATACTTTGTTTTGCTGTAAGGGAAACCCCCGAACCGCAGACAAAACGAGAAAAAAAGGGGGAAAAAAAAAAAAAGAAAAAAAAAAAAAAGACCTTACAACAGTGGCCTGGGTATACGTGTGTGTGTGTGTTATCACTGCGACATTTCAGAGCTCGCATGAAATTGCTTCTTTCGCGTGCTAAATCGAGAAATATCTAGTTTTCGCTAAGTCTCTTCCCAACAGAGCGGGCTTGCCAGCGAATTAAAATTAACAAAAACAGATGCGCGATGTGCACTATCATATAAGTACGTGTACACTTTGCTGTGCGCTGGAGTTATCGGCAATGGTTTTTTGGGTTGCGGTGCACACTATGTACTGTATGTAATACATGGGTATGTAATTTCGACTTCGTGTGGTCTTTGTCAAGCGAGCGTTACAAATACGGTTGTGTACATCGGTACTAAAGTAGGGGAAGCAATAGGGCTAAACCATAAACTTGCTGGTCTTGCTCCTTAACCACACTGTAAACACTTGCGTGTCATGAAAAACTTACCCAAATTCGTTTGTGTATGCACCACGATATTAAAATGAATTACTGTGAAGGTTTCGAGTGCTCGGCACAAAATAATCGTTCGACATTGTGCCTTGATAGTGTGTGTGAATGCTAGGCAGGGAAATACATAAAAGGGAAGCTGCTGGTTTAATGTGCAACCAGCACGTCAAACCAAGTAAGAGTGTGGGGACAGCCGGCCTTTTCGTCCCAAAACAAGTCAGCAATCCAAAATCAAGATTACTAAATTTTCTAAGGATGCCCCAGCCAAGCTCAGGCATTCCAAGGTCGGGCCCGTATTAGTCACTTTACCAAAATGCACTTCTTTGCGTGGGCTGGACTTGTTTTGGTTTGTTGTTGATTTCAAATACCATAACAAGGAGTTTGTAACCCCCATGGTGCTTTTTTTAACAAACTCGGGGGTTTTATTGGCGAAATCTTTTTGTGATGTTTGATGAACTGTGCTGGATACGTAAGAGACTGCCTGGTGAAAGTGCATACATGTGCGTTAATGGGGTCCTCGGGTTTGTGTCAGCTTGCTAGGACATAACCGACACTGTACAATGCGGCATTTCGCAAAGGCACGGTTTATGGGACTGATTTACCGACCAAGAAAGCAGAAATTGCACAAGACAAAATGAATGCGAACAAAATAAATGTAATGTTGATAATTCGATAATCATTGAGCAACAAAGAGAACATGAACACCGGGGTTAATGTGAAGCGACAGAATTGTTTATATCCGGCTTTCTGAAAGAACGAAAGGGGAATAAAAAACGGTAATCAATCTCATCGGTTCTGTCTTGATCATATGATTTTCGCAGTATGAGAATAACTCGTGCCACTTGTTTTCACCAACTTGTTTTAAGTGTTTTACCTTGACCAGCGAATGAACCGCTGTTATGCTGGTGTAGAAATCAATGGCATCAGTAAATCTGGAACATCCCGTCAATACAAAAAGTTATTTTGTATCATCACCGTGCTTGATAGTACCTTGATGGTAACAGTGAAAACGTTCAAGAATAAAACAAAAATTTACGCAAAAATTTAATCCAAAACCAAATTTTCAGGATTTTGTCGCGCAACTAATGTCGACCGACTGTCAATCCCTCGATATCACGGCCGAGCAGATGCAGGGCTTCAATCATTGGTTGGACGAGTTGGTCTCTGGCCAATCAACAGCCTGCTTGCCACCATCATCAGCCAATCAGCAATCAGCAGCGGCCGACAGTAGCGCCGCATTGTTTTCACCGATCACAAATCAGAACGGAGCAGCCCCCGGGCCGATGAACGGCGGAGCGGGACTGTACCGGTTCAATAACGTGCTGGAACTACCGAAACTGATTCGTTGGTTTTCGGAGAACGAAAATCCGAGTCGACAGAAGCTGCTGCAGTACATGCACATACTCAATCAGAGCACCTACAGAAAACACAGCAGCACGAAAGTAAGCACACCATAATTTTTCTTTTTTATTTATTTTTTCGAAAAAAAAGAAAAAAACATTTATATTGCAGGTGACCTATCAACAAATCTCCAACTGGTTCAACAACGCACGTCAGCTGCAGCGCATACAGACCATGGCCAATAATATGCTGGCCGCGGCAGCCGCTGCTAACGGTTGGTACTGTAAAATGTTAAATATGACAAAAATTGGGAAAACAAAATAGAATAAATAAGTCTATAAATATGAATAAATGATAAAATAAACAATACACAAATTCCTGAATATTCAGGCGCCAATTCAAACGTGCCGGTCGATCTGCACATGGACACATCCAGCTCTACGCAGAACGGCACCGGTCAGGGATCGAACCCGACACAAACAAGTCCCAGCAGTTCGTTGTCGGCAACATCGACTTCGGCGTCGAGCGCCAGTCAACGTAGTGGCGGAGGAGGATTCGATTTGAACTCACTCCTGCACGCAAAGGAGGCCGAACAACGAATCAAGAATGAACAAAATGGAGGGGATAGTGGAGCGGAGTCGACTGAGGGTGAGCACATGAAGTGGACAAAACATGAATTTGTGGAGTTCGGTGATTTCATGGTTTATGTTCGCGAAACATTTTATGAACTTTTTTAATGAAAAACAACTGGGAAAACAGGCCTTGCAATTTCAGGCAAGTCCGACAGCGGCGGATGTGACATCACGGCCGATTCGCCCGAGTCGTCAGCAACAGCAGCCAACAATCAGGACTCTGGCCAATCAGCGACGAGCACGACAGCCAATGACGGTGGCGGAGGACCACATTTGAATGTTGATCTATTGGACAATATGGCCAGGGTGAATGCCAGTTTGGCTGCGTTGATCAACAGTCAAACACAAATGAGCGCTCTCAACAACAACCCTGATTCGACCCCCACCGGCCCGGGCCTAGATGCACTCAAACTGAACATCCCTGGCATGGACGGGGCTGGCGTGCTGCCCGCTTGGATGATGGAGGGCATTGCGAATGGGAAAATGATGATGCCCACTGCCGAGATTATCGCGCAATTGCAGAATGCACAGGAGAATACAGATCTGGTAGGTGATATCCTGAGTTTGTAAGGTGGAACAGATTTACATGACCATTTGTCTGACATGTGTTGGCATGTGGTGTTGAAAAATACATGCGGTAGCTGATGGTTCCATTTTCTGAAACTGATCGTGAAACACTTTTGAAGACCCACAATTTTGCGGGCAGCCACGTTCATACAGCCAGCAGTTCCAAATAATGGGAATGAGAAGCTGTAGTGCTCTGCAGAACTTCTGAATGCTCCTGTATGGACCTGCTTTGCATGGTACCTGAATTTATCTGCTGTGCACCAGGCCACCGTTAGTGCGATTCGGAAAACCCGTAGACAACGGCAGTAACACGAATAAGAAATGTTGTTTGACACGGATACAAAAAATGTTGTCATAATTATTTCATCAATTCATTTCATTGCAGCTATCCACCCTCAAGCAACCGGACACGGCATTGTTGTTGCAGTCGAGTCCGTTCCGTTCCAGTCCGGCCCCGGTCAGTTCGTATCCGACCGGCACTCCCCCATCAGCCAATCGGCCCGGTTCGTCCACCCCGGCTCAGACCGGCACCAGCGCACAACAATACCCCGGCTCACGCAGTCGTCTGATGTTCGATCCCCTTTCGGAACTGCCCTTGTTGGAGCGATGGTTCGAGGAGAACCCCCATCCGTCGTGGATCCAGATCGATTTCTACACCGAGACACTCAACAATCAGCCCTATCGCAAACAGTACCCGCCCATCTCGACGCACAACGTCAAGATCTGGTTCAAGAATCGACGCGCCAAGAATAAGCGACTTTATGACAGCACCGGCGGGGGTCGCAAGGCGGCCAATCCTGCGCCCGTCAATCTTAGCTCGAATAGTGAGGTGTCGACGACTGGATAATTTCAGAGAAAATTGGACATTTTAGACTTTGTTGAATTTTCATTATTTTTACTTTGTTTCACGATTTATTACTGTGTGTTTGTGAGTGTATTTGTTTGTCTGCTTTTCGTCTCTGGTCGACTTTTGGTTTTACCATCAATTTTGCTGACTTCGACTCCCCTGTTGATTCATTTAGCTCTATCGTCCATGCTGCGCGAGTAGGGAATCCGGTTCGGACTATCAGAAGAATTAAAATATTTTTTCAATTTTTTTGTAAATCCAGTGTTGTACATAACCGGCATTACGCATCCCACACATTTATACAGAGACGCATGCGAGTTAGACGGCTGGCGGCCTACGGCTCTCAGAATTATTGTACAAAAGAAAACCAGCGCTCATTATCTACGGTTGTTGCCTTCTGATGTTAAGCTGTTGTTTCTTTTATTTTGTCGGTTTTTTGTGGTTTTCATTATTATTCCTCTCGTCTTGCCGAAAATACTACTTGAATACTTCATAAACCGTGTCCTCATTTCATGAATTTTCTTTTATTTTTGTTCTCGCCTCCTCCCCCGAGAGATAAACATTCTTGCCATGCTTGTCCGCTCTGTCGCTTGTCAATTTCTGTTATTTTTTTCTCGTTTATCGTTGATTTTACCGTGATGATTATATTTTCATTATATTTTTTGTTTTGTTTTACATTTTTTTTCGTTTCACAAATCATAAACTCCACTTGTTGTACAGTCAAAATCTTTCAAAAAACATTACTACAAACATAATTCCAATCAAACTTAATTTTCACGAAAAATTACACTGCTGCGTTGCGTGAACAATTACAAACTCTCGTGCGTTCCGCATTACCTCGTGTTTTGCTCCAGAACAATTGAATAATCAAAAATTTTTTGCAAAGAAATAATCACATCTTGTTTTTCATTCTTTTCGTACCCAATGTCTACTCTAGTACACACTACTTCCCGCTTGATATTTTTGTTGTTTTTCATTTCTTGTCGTGTCTTCGTATAATTTTACATTTTGCGTGAAATTGTAGTCTTTTGTACATTATGATACGGTAGTGAACTTCTGTGTGCGGTGAAAACTTGTCAGCGAAGAAAATCTGTAAAATTCTACTCAGTTTTGTGCGCTGTACTTCTTGTCTAATGTTTGTTTTCGATTTTATTGTTTTATAAACGTGAGCTAGCCAAAAAGTTGATAACGAATTTTTATATTCTGTGTTTTTGCGTCGCTTATAGAAAATGCCCGTGTCCTATAATTGATATCAAAATTTATTTCTTGCTTTTGCTTTTGTGGTCGTACGTTTGAAAATTTTCTTGCTGGAGCAATTTAGTGATTAGCTGATTTCTATAATTGTCTGATAAACATTGTAGAGGCTGACTTGAATTTGAAATAAATAAATATTGAACATTTCCGAAATTAATCAGCGATTGAGTTAGAATTGTGATGATTTTCTTCGCGTGGTCTGTCTGTAGCGAAAAATTGAGAAACATCCTTCTATCGTTTCTGTCTGACTAAAGATTAACACCTGACTGACTGCCGCATAAATAGGGACCAACAATACGCATATACATAGTTACTGATTACAGTAAAAAGCTTATATCTCAAGGGCATTTCACTGCATTCTCAATTTTCATGATGGTAAGCTTACTGTTTGGGATGATTGGGAACAACATGTTACACATGAAGCATAGATACAGGTGGTGGAAGTGAATGATGCTCACTCCATTAATAAAAGGTATACTACGGTACAAAACAAAATATCATATCTTTGGCATTTCTCTACTCAAACTACAATTATAGCTGGACAATAGCGTTTAACTCAAACGAATACTGAAGCTAGACCAGAGAGTCAATCAATCATTCAAGTGCTGTCTCGGCGGTGTGTTGTAAGCCATGCCGGTTGGGTCATTCAACCACGGGTAGTTGATGGGACACGTGACGCACGTTTTGAATTGCCGCTCACCCCCGCGCAACTCGGTATCGTAGCGACACTCTCGGCCGTACTGCAATGATGCTGGGTTACGGTACGTTAGCCTGACTGGCTGATGTTTCACGCAACTAACATAACACGGTTGTTCCAGGTCGGTTCGGCTCGGGCATTTCCAGGGCGCAAAATTATGCAGCTGATCGGTGGACGTTGGCTGTCGCATCCAGGCAATGGCTTGCTCGGCTGTGACCACCCAGACATCGGGAAGTTCGAGCACCTGAATCACACATCAGTCGTAGTCTCAGTTGTGCAGCGTGACATTAGCTGCTGGTTTCGACGTGTTTGCAGCAGCACTGGGTTGTCGTCAGAACGAATGCATTACCCTAGCTAAAGGCATCAGCGGTGGTCATAGCAGTAGCCCCTCAAATCCGTTAGAATCCCACAAACCTCAGTCAAAAATTGTTCAATGGCGACCCTCCCTCCTCGTTCAGGCAATATCTCCAAAATGTCCGCATTCAACGTCAATGTGAATGGTGCCCTATTTGTGTTGTATGCGCGGTCGAAGTTGGCTCGCAGCATTGCCTTCACCGATTCGATGCTGTCTGATGGCTGCATTGCGGCACGAACCTGTGTGACATTGCAAATGGCCACTGTGTCGATGGATCGTATTGCAGTTTAGTCCGGTGGGTGAGTCTACATCCACAAGCTGTCAGAAAATACAGATTTATTCATGACCGGATGAGCTCGATTTCATTGTTAGCCATGAGCCTTGGAAAACCAGCACTGTGTCACCTTAATAGCAACCCTTTATGCTTTGACCGACAGTTTATTCTCCCATTACCTGTTAATGCACCTCTTTCCACTCTTATGCTGTATAGTATCTTCATTGTGACCAAAAACGCGGAGTCCGGATCATGTCATTGTGACAAGGATAACTGCACCGAAGTGGATCGGCGTGAATAAACCGGCATAGAAAAATGATGAACTGAACTTACCATTGCTGCCCGTTTGTGCTGTTGCAACTCCGGGATGTAGTATCCGTAGAATTGATTGATCGGAATCTCCCAAATGCCCGGGAACGATCGCTGTGGACACGGAGGCAGCTCGCAACGCCAGGCCAATCGATAGTCAAGAGTCTGCGGCCAGAACGGGGGTGACTCGCGGCCCGGGTTGACAGACATCGAATTGTCGTAGAGAAAACGTTGGCTGCAAAATGACCCTACATTTCCCTGACAACGTTTCATTGAGCGGTGCACCAGGTCATCGTCATTGTCCACCCACGACTAAACCGACCTGGTCATCATGGCGAATTGGTTGTCCCCTCCCACAGCCAATTGTGGTGCGCGCACACCGTACAGATTGCCGGGTGGCAGGCGACTGAACGATTGCAGTGTTGTGCGCATGCCAGCCATCTCGCGCTGCCATCGGTCGACTGGCTTAGACTCCAGGGATTCGTGACTGGCAAATTTGGGTCATAGGTCGGAAATTTATGATTATGTTAGGACGTGCGTTGCCTTAGTCACTTTAGCATGACTTTATCGAATACTTCGAGGTTCTCTGACGCTGCCACTAATGTAGAATATTTTTTAGAATAGAAAATTTTGCCCAGCTGTCTGGGAACAACTTTTGAGCTGTTCATGACAGGAGTTCGAGAAGATAAGTGGCATGATAATGCTCTGGTGGTCACAGCAACAACGGACCGAATACCAAGTTGAGTGAACGCTTTAGTAAGAATCTTTTGATCAGAACTTTGAAAAGCACGAATAAGCGATGAAGCACCAACGTGATTGAATTGATACCAATTTCATGTCCATTGAACGCCAGCCATTCAGTCGCATCGTAGTTGTTGTATTCGTGTGAAACGAAGAAGGTGCCGCGAATTGGACAACTGAAAACACTTTTGTATTTTTACTTTTCTATTGATGTTTTTAAACTTTGCAATGAGATTAACCCAACCCATTTCTGTTCCGAAGTGCTCCGCTAAAAATACTGTTCGTTCCGTTGTAGAGTGGTAGTAGTTTGTCGGTGATCGGGTCGTCAAATGTTACGATCACCATTTGCGGCGTCTTTTCACGCGTCAGCCCACCTGTATTTAGGTATCTCAATTCAATTTATTTTTTGAATTTTTGTGAAATTGTGAAATCGTATTTCTTTCATCGACCTGGAATGTCAGTGCCGCGTCGACTGCAGTAGCAGTTCGGCAGTCGACATGCATCTGGTTGTTCGGGCAACGGGCAAATTGACGCGCGGCCCACGATTTGACCTGATGTTTCAATAGAATTACCTATTCTTTATCTAGATGTGTCCATTTTTGGTCATTATAGTCCGCCAACTTTGACAGAACGGTCCATTTTGTTGACTGCCCGTGGTGCACTGACATTCTCCAGCCATACATTGAGCACCGCCACCACACAACTCGCCATTCATGCAGGAACGACCGGGGTCAACTATAATTAGTGACACAAGCGGTTACAGAATGCGAGGGAAAAGGGGATGTTATTGGGGCGGTTGGAATAATGTGTTTGTTATCATTGTTATTTGAACATGCATCATGCAAAGGTTATAAGAACGGCTGTCATAACTGGGTTTGCGGGGGTGCAAGGTGGAAATGTCAGGTACCAATCGGGGCCTGGTCGCACTGTAGATTGAGCATGACCTGACCAAATGGACATGAACAAATATTGTTGTAGCAATATGATCCTCCATAGCAGTCGATGCCGGTCGCACCGCTGCACCATGACCCGGGCGGTACTGGAAATATATTTTCTCTTCTTATTTATTTCAATATCAGCTGAAAGAAAATGATTCTGTAACCAGACGAATGCCTGTAGACACATCGTGCGCCTTGTTGTGTGCTGCCCTCGGGACATACACACACTCCGTTGCTGCATAGTGAAACATCAGTGCATTGGAGGGACTCACTGCACGCGCCTCCGATCGGCACTGGAAATAAAACAACGTATTTTTTCTGAAAAAAGATCTGGAAGAACCTTACGAATGAACCAAGAAAAGGTACTAGTTGAGCTCTAAGCAAAGGGCAATGGCACTCTAAGCATGACTTTTGTGTGTCTTTATTTGGCCTTTCCATGAACCTGAGCCGAAGCCAACCGAGGCTAACCAGCTAGGGGGCCAGCTCCACTCGTAAACCTAACGAAGGAAAGAATCAAGAAAAACTCTCGAGATTACGAACCTTGTACCCAGTTAATCAGACAGTAGCCGTTGCTTCTAATATTTTGAAAGTCTTGGAAGAACGCGCTCATCTTGCCAATCAATATTGCGATGAATCAATCAATACCTTTATCCCCCTGATCACTCTGTACCACACATTGTCCGTTCACAGCGACATAATTAGCGCGGCACAGACACACACCCTGCCTGCATTCGGCGTTGGTCACACATTGCGAGGAGAGGGTGCAACTGTTGCCGATTGGAACTGCAAGACTGAGGGCTTAGATTGATGGTCCGGGATTTGAAACGGACACTTGTGGACTGTTGGGAGGTTCTACCTATCTACGCCATTGGGTCCCTTGTGCCATGAAGACCGAACCGAATTGCAGAATGTTCAACTCAGTCGCGGCAACCGAGAAACTCAGAAAACTATAAATCAGACGCTCGCCTCACATTCGGTTGTCATGCTCCTTTAGCCAGAAATGTTGTTGGTTACCCAACTAGAACCAGAGAGCTTCATTGCGCACTTCGGTACCTAACGTGCACAGCACATTAAGTTCATGACTTTGGGGAATTGGACCAGAGCTGGTGTTTTGCACAACCAAGCAGTGACAATATGACGGTGCGGTTTATTGAAAGAAAACAGTATTGTTTTTTCACTGGATGACGTTATTGTGACAGAGCAAGAAAAGTCGGGTACCAGGAACACTTGAAGCTCTGAACAGCTGCAAACTTCCAAATTGCACTCAATAACTACGATGTTTTTGGAACAAGCAGCTACTCCAGCACCACTTGAGCTAAAATTGCTTATTTCCTGCTTTTGGTTGTCTGTAGTTCTGTCGGAGTGGGAGGCTGAGATTGCTAAAAATATCCAAGTCCGGAAGCTGGTCGAAAATTGGGTTTGTAGTAGTAGCAGCTCCTTTTCATAAATTTTGACTTGTACTGTCTGTTTACCCCATCGTACAGCAAAATTATATGAAAAGTGTTTACCTCTCGTGTCCGTTATGCAGAAACTCTGCTTGGCCACAGTTCCCGGCAGACACACGCAGAATCCATTCTCACATTGCGAATTATGCTCGCATGGTGCTGATGTTTCAGCACATGCACTGCCGGGCAGCACTGTAACGTGGATGCATGTGCCTCTGTTTTACACCGGGGATTCATAGCGAAACTGAGCTTACAATCGCTGACATTGAAAACGTATAGATCAGCCCGGTTCCTACATACTTGCCTTGGTCACGTGACTTTTTACATTAAGGATAGTTGGAGATTTATGTTAATGTTTCCTATGACGGTCAGCTAATCTTGCCAGGTTATGTGGCTGCTAATAAACAACTCTTTCGCTGGTTGAATTTAGATATCTAAGCGTTCGCATGACCACGGTTACACCAAAACGGTCCGGAACGCTTTCCGTTTTTGAAGCCAGCAGGTGACAAGTACCTATACATAATCTTACCCACCAATAGTGCTATCGCCCTGTGAAATGTCGACACATCGTCCCTGCGTGTTGACCACCCGTGCAATGCCACACACACAAAGTCCTTGCACACAACCGGCACCCCCACCACAGGCTGCTGTTGTCATGTCACATGGGGAACCCGGCTCAACTGCAATTACACAGTGGGGAAGGTGAATATCACAGGGTTCAAGGGGACCGTGAATACCGGTATCAAACTTGGTGATCGGATTGGATCGGATCTGCCTTGGTCACCTTTTAGGAACTTTTTACATTGGTCAAAATTATTGACACCAATGCTTACGTGGGTAGAGATCGAAATATCCACAATGCAAAACGTCATACGGTGACCACTTAGATCAGATTACCAATTTTGAGACATGTAACCTAAAACCGAACTAACCCATAGTGGGTATGCCGCCTCCAGGTATGGTGCACTGTCCGCCAATATTCACGGTACCCACAGGGCATAAACATACACCACGATCACATTTGCTGTTTCCGGTGCATACCGTCCGGGAATCGCATGGGGAACCCGGGGGAAGGTATTGAAAGTTTCCAATGGGCACGCATTCCCGTGTCGATGGTCTGTGGGTGGAAGAAGATGCGAATGGAATGGAAGAAAATTATATTTAATGCAATGGAAGAGAAAATACTCACTGCGGCGTGTAACCGGTCGGGCATCTGCAGAATCCGTTGGAGCAGTAGCTATTCCCGACACACAGCCGAGCAGCGTTGCATGGGTCACCAGGGTATGCTGAAACGAGGGCGTGAAACATTAAAACAGCTGAAAGATACATACATGTTTAAAAGTCTCAATAGCGTACCTGCATTATCGGGCACGGGCGTTGTGGGCCGTGGAGTGGTGCCGGACGCCGGCACACATGCATTCACACCGGCATCGAATCGGTAGCCGGTCGGACAACTACAGTAACCCGACTGACACACACTGCCACTGCCGCACTGTAGGGAGCAGACAACGTGACCCAAACAGTACGGGTCACACTGACTGCCTGGGCCCACTGCAACGGTCAACTGATGTTTCACGTTTCAGGATAAAGGTGATGGAGTCTAAATAATATAAACCAACACGTGATCGGATCATTTGTGCATTCATCGCGCTGGGCCACCGTGCCCGTGGGGCATAGACATTTGAAGTAATTCTGTGAGCATGTACTGCCGCCAGTGCACCTGGTCACACCGATCGCACAATCGTCCATCGGGTCAGCTGGGTGATGTTTCACAGATGGCTATTGTCAGACACGTTTGGTACTTCAGGCCTTATTAGCCTAACCTTCAGGTCCAGGCTTGTCCTGATCGACACACTGTGTAGCCTCCTGCACCAGCTCAGGGGGACACAGACAGAGACCATTGCGACAGGCTGATCCTCCACCGCATAATACGCCCGCAGCACGACAGGATTGACCGGGATTCACTGAAAGGCTCAGACAAGGAATGAATGCAACGAAAGAGAAAATTATCATGTGTGCTTACCTGTATCAACGTAGGGCACACATTGTGTTTGGTGGATGACCTGACCCTGTGGACATGTGCAGTAGGTGTTGTAACAAAACGACCCTCCCGTGCAGCGTGCGGTGCCGCTCACCGTGGAGCATTGCGCACCGGGTACCACTAAAGAATTCGGATAAATTTTAAAAAAAGATCGTCAGAAAGAAAAGCAGTAAAAGTCGTTCCAACAGTTATTAGCCGTCTGCTGGCAAGCTCCATTGGCCACAAATGTATTCGGCGGACAGGCACACACCAGATTGACACACGTGGAGCCACCCGTGCAAATAGTGTTCACCGTGCACGAGTCACCGGGCATAACTGAAACGACAAGCTGCTTTCAGAAGCAAAAAGTTAGAAATTTAAAGGAAATCAATTATAATCCACACCAATATTCTGAGTCTGTCGTTCCTGACACTGATTGTCAATGGCGACCTTGCTCACTGGACACAAACACTTACTGTTGACACAGTAGGACCCGCCTCGACATCGGGTCACACCCACAACACACGACTGACCGGGCAAACCTGGAAGGGCACAAGGATTATAATGACGTGATTTGTCTTAGTTAGCGGCAAAGGGATCACCTGTGGACTGCGCCGACATGCACTGCCCGTTCTCAATGCGTTCCCCACTTGGACATGTGCAAAGTCCGTTGGCGCACACACTATTGCCGGTGCACACATGCGTCTCGTCACATAGACTGCCCGGGTGCACTGCATTCGGGGAAGAGGGACTTTTTGAAACATTTTTTAGTAAAAACACCCTTTTTTACCTTACCATAAATGGTCCTGATGACGCATGCCTGATTCTCGATCGTCTGTCCTGTGGGACAAAGGCAGTAGCCGTTCTGACATATCGATCCGCCCGTGCACACTGCCCTGATGTCGCACGGGGATAGAGGTGGCACTGAAACATTTGTTTGCAAAGTGCAAGATTGAGCGTATTGTGTAATTTTCAGTCATCTAAAGGACGAACCTTGAATGGACGGATTGCTGACGCACTGCGACTCCGTCTGTACAGTACCGATCGGGCATACGCACACCCGTCCGTTGCAGTAGCTGCCTGCGCAGCACACCTCGCCGTGCGCGCACGAGAAACCCGCGCCGACTGAAGATTGTTGATCATAACTTTATCGTTGAAAGTAAAAGAAATTACAAACATTTTATCACTGACCAACAAGCGTGACACACGCATTGTTCTGATGGACCTTTCCCTGCGGGCAAGCACACACAAAGTTGATACACATCGCACCCCCAGTGCACGGCGTGAAGTCATTGCAAGCAGTTCCGGGTGGTGCAGCGGCTGGTAAAAATGTCCACTTTTACTTTCCCTTCTTCGAATAAATAAACCATTTTGTTTGTTTAAAACGAGCATATACCTTGTATCGCGTCGCTGGCCATACAATTGAGATTGAGCCATACTTGTCCAGCATTGCACTCACACAGTCCTTGTTGACTGCACCTGCCCCCACCCTCACACTGCTGTCGTGTCACACAGGGCATTCCAAACGGGGTCGGTTCGTCAGGGGGATCGAATTGGTGCGATAAGTACTGCAGCTCGATGTCTCTGCAAGTATCAAAGCTTTTGGTGTGCGATCCTAATCCCCTTCCAATTCAGGCAAACCGCACCTGGTTGTCCGATTCAGCTCCATTCGAGGCGCCGTATTATCAACAAGAATATTGACGATCTCTGCGTCCTCAGAATCAGTCACATTGGATTCCAGTTTGGTGTTAGTAAAGAACAGACGATTGTAAGTGTTGTAGTTGGTACTGGTACGAGCATTCGTATTAGTTCCAGTTAGTTGAGGCATGCGTCTGAGTGCATTGTTAACAACGGCCGGTTGTATGGTGGCGTAGTTAGTGTGCAGTTCGTCCATTAGCAATTGGGCGTCGTGCGGCACACCACTTTCAGCCAACAATTGTACTAGGTTCGGATCGCTGTATGGCCGATACCCTAATGCATGGATTCGAGCACTAACTGCGATTTGTATTAGTGTAGGCTACAGGGTGTTGTGACAACAGCTTCCTACCGTGGTCAACGCCCCGCGATTCACGCTCTCGGCAGCTGCTGCTGATCCAGAATTGTTACAGCGGCAGTATGAATGTCAGGAAAAAATTTACTCTGCACTGC
>JASAMV010003178.1:0-53122 GCA_030248065.1 Rhynchonema sp. JSB1_4
TATGCGCGTATTTCTTCATTCAGTTCGTATTGCTGAAGAGAAGAAAACGATAGAACATTAGAACGGTGTCATCTTACACGCTCCTTTATATATTCAAACAGTCAGGACGTGCGGATCAGCGGAAGAGAAGAAAACGATAGAACATTAGAACGGTGTCATCTTACACGCTCCTACTGTTGGCCAGTCAGGACGTCAGATAGCCTGAAGAGAAGAAAACGATAAAACATTAGAACGGTGTCATCTTACACGCTCCTACTGTTGGCCAGTCAGGACATAGCAATCTCACCGGAAGAAGAAAACGATAAAACATTACAACGGTGTCATCTTACACGCTCCTACTGTTGGCCAGTCAGGACGTGGGATCACCGAAAAAGAAGAAAACGATAGAACATTTAGAACGGTGTCATCTTACACGCTCCTACTGTTGGCCAGTCAGGACGTCCGGGATCACCGGAGAAGAAGAAAACGATAGAACATTTTAGAACGGTGTTATCTTACACGCTCCTACTGTTGGGCAGTCAGGACGTGGGATCACCGGAAGAGAAGAAAACGTGGTTAAATGAAGTAATTCTATGTGTTCTTCGGCAAAATAAACGGGTTTCAACCCTTTTCTAGCGAGCTGCTAAGATCCCATATCAGACCCGCATCATGGGACCAACTTTGGCCGGGGTCATCACTGAAAGTCAAACTCCGTATATCGACGTATCTCGACAAAGTAAAAATTGGTCGAAAATTTTTTGAAAAAAATGGGACAAAAAATTGATTTTCCTTGATAATCAGGGTACTTTCCCTGAAAAATCAGGAAAATCAAGGAAATTCAGAATTTAAAAAAACTAAAAACGACCCAGGCGTTTTTTTAAAAAAAACGTCATTTTTTGAGAGAAAACGCCGTCGTTTTTTTTGCCCAACCCTGCCTACAGCATGCAGCTGGTCAAAGCACAGTCATCAAGACATAAACAACAAAAGTATCATCATATGCAGATTGGCATAGCTTTTGCCAGCTGAGGGACATATTCGTTGGAAATGATGAGCCAATTGGTGTATATGTTCACAGGTCACCCGTGCCGGCACGCCATTTTCGCGAGGCACAACTCTCAAACTTGGTGTGAGACCTGCAGCAGGCCAATGACACGATTATAGGTTAATAGTTTTGTCGTCAAATCAATTCGTCAAATTTTTTGGTCAAATCAAGCAATAATACATGAGCCCCAAATGTGCGCGAGAAATAATACGTGTGATATCAACTCAAGTCAAGTCTTTATTGAGCTATTCGCAAAAGCCTGTTTGTAGGCTGGGAAATTTAGAAGGATATCATGAAAAGATTTGACGCGCTGATTTGACGACATTACTATGAGCCCGGTAAAAGCAACTGCATTTTTTGTGGGCAAATAGGCGTGCTTTCTTTTAATCTGCACGAACATTAGCTGTATTCCCGCAGTAATAATTGTCATTCGGCCAATGGGTGACACGTGCCTGATCTTTATGAATTTTTAATTTCAAACAAATCTGAAAGATTTTTTGCCGTCTGCGATTTGCCTCGCAAGCGATAACAATCTGGTTAATGTTGACAACGTTTTTCGCTTTTTTTGATTTCATGTGTATTTCGTGTGAAGACACAATGAAAATGAGATAATAGCTGTTTTTATTTCACTCCGGGAAGCAGATAAGTTGTTTTTTTATTTGAATTATTCATATTTTTTTGAAGTGATATAATAAAAACGGGAGAGATCTCACCCCCCAGGTGCAGCAGTTACTGCACAAAGTGATGTTCCAATCTTGTCCTTTGTTTCCGCTCAGGAGCTGCACCCGTTTCCAAACAACTAAGACTCACTCCCGAGTACTATAACTTCACGACACCTCTTGGTGCAAAATATTAGTGATACAGTACTTGATATGCAGCGGAACCAACTTTGGAAGCAAACAACAACAGAACGATTTACGCATAGTTGCAGCGCATCCATCGTGGGATGCGAGGTGGCTCAATCGGAAAGTTTCCATTCAGGCTTTGGGGCCCTGCCTTGTGGCATTGCCGCCGCATGTGTATAGTCCAGCCACGTGCTCATGAGACGACTCTTTTTAAAGCCTGCTTGGCCAAATTCAAAAATGCGCCGGCTACACGGGTTTTCGCAAACAAAAGAAAGAGATTGGGCAAAGAGACATGATGACAAGTTCCAGCTGGCTGACCTCAATTTGTTGCGTGCTTACGCGAACAGCAACATCGTTCAACACACAAATGTTTTGGGAGTCAAAAGGGAATTTACGCACCGAGGTGGAGAGCGTGTTTTTAAAAAATACATGCATTTCTCTTTCTTTCATTTCCGAAACACGTGGAACCGGAACATTATTGGATCCGTTCAGGTCAACTTCAAAATAAGTCGTCTCATGAGTTCGTGGTTGGACTACTATATGTACATTTTGTTGTGTACACGTGGAATAAGGTCAGATATGGTATCGTGTGTAGGTAACTTGGTATTTTATTGAAAATGAAAGTTCTAGACACACGAGCCCAGGCACAAGAGGGATATTGGATCAGAAACCTCAGGTGCAATAATTTTATATGCTGTGGTGTGGATGTACATATATTTGATGTACATGCGCCAAATTGTGTGAAAAGTGTTGTTCGTTTTGTATACTACTTTAGATGTATATTCCACACCAAAAATATTTTCTGTGTGCGCATGCAAACCCATTGAAAAATGCTTGCATACTCATGCTTTTGTCTCGCGTTTTTGAAGCCAAAATGTGCGCTGTGTAGACACATTTCTTGTCACATGCATTGTTGGTCATTCTTTTCCCTGAATATTCAAGATTAATTATTTTGTCTGAAGTCAATGTTTTTGCTTAAGTTGCGTACCATTTACTTTTTTTAAATCCAAATGATTTCTGAACTCTGCGAAATGTCTTTCCCTTCACTATTTCGCAGATTTCACAGAGCTACATATGGGCACATGGAAAGAGAAAATAAATATAATAAACAAATAGCGGGGAAAATAGAGCCCACCCCAGCCCAGTAATTAATATCACATATCGTGCGTACCATGG
The DNA here is from genome assembly GCA_030248065.1 of Rhynchonema sp. JSB1_4. Lineage (NCBI taxonomy): Eukaryota > Metazoa > Nematoda > Chromadorea > Monhysterida > Xyalidae > Rhynchonema > Rhynchonema sp. JSB1_4. Next base: position 3,043 of record JASAMV010003178.1, read on the forward strand.
CGGAAGTGAATGTTTTGCTTTCACATGGCACTACTGAATTTAGGGTTGCCATAGCCCATAACAGACAAATCTACTGTATGTGTATTGGCCGTGATGTTTTAGGAACAAAGTTTTGCAAATTAAAAATTAAATTGGAGCTCAAAGTCAAAGTGATTAGACATGAAGAGCCTGAACAAGTTAGTCCGAGTGTTTGTGTTTTTGTTTTGGCTATTAATGCATGACAAGCGCACGCCACACAGGCTCCACTAGTGCCACTATCCAAAAGAATAACCTAATAAAAATTTACGTCGATGCGCATATAAATTGCATTGCACTTCAGTCATTCATTAACCTCGGACATAAAAATGTTGAAAGTGTGAATCTCCACACGCTTTCCAATATTTTGTACCAGCCGAAAACAATTTTAAACGTTTCACCAGGAATCAGACCAGTATTGTGCGACTCATTTGCATGGATAAATAGTGAGTTCCGGTTCTAGTTCCGGTTCTGGCTCCGAAAAACACCGGATCCACGACGCCCGTACCGATCAACTTCAAATTTTGAAAGTGGCTGTATGATGACTTAAGGCATACCATATTCTTGAATATTGAAACCATCGGTGCTTTGTTGTGAAATTATCGGCCAGTAAAAAGTTTTGCTGCCGGCCCAGCCCCGGGTAACCGTGTGGAACATGCGCTACCGATATTGTATGCATAGTTCGCTGAGACACAACCCGGCAGGACAATGGGAGCGTCATAGAATGCAGGTGGGCATGATTGATTGTCCTTGCAGAGATGGAAAATCAGCCACTGTATCCTCATGCAGCACGCTACTGTCAGTCGATGCGGTTCTGGAAATTGCGAATTCTTGTTTTTACGATTAGCTCGGGCCTGAAACACATTCAAACAAAACTGGCAATCTCGTGCTTGCATGATCGGGTAACCTTGTGTAGCGATCGATTTTGATCTCTTGTTTTTGATTCATATGTACAATGTTCCAGATGTAACGAACAACCGTGAAATAACAAAGTTGTGCTGCTCAGTGCACGTAAAGGATGCAACTGTTTACGGCAGCTTGTCATGGCAACAAACTAACGCATATACAGTATTGTGAACGTTCGCGATGCAGTAGGTACATAGTGTCCCATGAAAGCCGTGAAATAAAATTGGGATGCGTTCATGTCAGGCAATGTTTGGTTTTGGACTCAGGGCCAACTGAGGTTCGATTCAGGATCTTACGGTATTGTATGTACACATTGTACAGCAACAGAGCAATGCACGAACGGTGTTGGATTTGGTCTTTGGTATTGCTCGTGATCGTTGCTGTTGACGCTGGTGAGTTTGTGGCCCCATTATCATGTTGCCAACTGTTTGACTACCGTTGGATTGCATGCACTGCAGCTAAAAAAACGTTTATTAGCCGAAAGAATATTTAAGCCGTCTTTTGGAGTCACTTAAACTTCGAAAACATGTATATGATACTGAATTTTGTGGTTTCAGCAGTGAGCAATCCCGAGCGTGCCGCATTTGCCGCTTCGTGTGCCGCTTTAAGTCCACTGAGTGTGCTGTTTGAGGATCATCGTTGTTTGGTGGCAGTAAACACCTCAGTTACCTTTGATCTGGCTGAGACCGGCTGCAACCACCTGCCTGGTGGTCATTTGGCCATACCGAACACAAGAGATGTTATCAACGCAATGTTGCTGAAAAATCAGGAACTGGTGCGTTGAAATTAATGAGAATGATGTTATAGCGATTTATGTTTCAATCCGGGCGCAACGCAGATGACAACTTTATTTACAAGAAGGCAAGGTGCAGTCCTGGGTTTATCCCTCCTACGTGCATACAGTATGAGGACTGTGTGTTCCCGGTTTAGGTTCGCTGAAGCAACAGATTTTGATAGCTGTGGCTGCATGGTGCAGTGCCTAGTGTTGAGCAAGAGGACCCAACAGGGGTCATCATATCCAATATTCGTTCAAATGATGACCGTAAAAGGGGGCGTAAACAGGCGGGATGTCGTATACCAGGTACTGCATGTCATTGATTAATAAAAATATACATGTACACATATTATACAGCGCATTTCTGCATAGGGATTGAATTTCTTCTGGGTGTCGGCCGATTATCCCACACCCTTCTCAATGTCATATATAAACAACGGCGACCTCGCACGTACCGGGTGGACGATCAAGTACAAAGGACAGCGGTATACAATGCCTGTGGACGGTGGGTAGCCATTTTGAGCAAAACACGTTGTTTTCACATATGTACTGTTCAAAGTACTTGTTGATCGCATTTCCAAAAAAAAACAGCTATAAGCTTGAGAGGGCTTATTCGAACTTGCCTTTGGGCCACATCAACTTTGAACGCGCACCAATGTACTGAGTGCAGTAATGTTGGTCTGGTTCGCCCTGCTTTCGCAGACAGACCGTGTCAGCGGTTCGGCATGCCTGAGGAATACCAAAGTCGTTGGCCACAAAGTTCATACGGTCCTTTGTACACCAGAACATCGTTTCATCTATTAAAAAAAGTACTGATCATTGTATTTCGTCAGGAATTACTCACCATTCTACGGTGCGCAGGCAGGCAAGTGCAATAATATTGACCTATGCATATGAACAAGTCACAATCCATACCAAATCAATAATGCTTCAGGTTGGTCCGACCATTGGCAACGACACGTCAGCGATTTGACGTATTTTTCTCCAAACCAAGTGTATTGGAATCCGGGAACGTACACGATGTGCCTGAACCTGTATTGGGACTGGAACAATCCTGGAAATGGAGGGCTGCATGACGGCCAATGCTCTGTCCATTCGTTGACATATTATTGTGAATATCGTATGTGTTTCAAATTTCAAATTTCGAATTTTAAATTCAATTTTGAATTCAATTCAATTTTGAATTCAAATTTCAAATTCTGGGAGTTTGGACGTCATCTAGTATCTATTTATTCAGGCATTCATTGACATTTAGGGCATATTTTCGGCCGAGAAATCAAGTAACGAGTGAACAAACACATTTCGTTCTCTGCAGTACGAAATGATTTAGGAACTACAAGTCCCCCAACAAGTATCGTATCACTGCGCAGAACTTTTTGGCCAACCGCGATTGCGTTAGTCAACCGAAGCCCACCGGATCAGGGTTGAAAAAAAAAATTTTTTTATTAACGAGCTTTTTTTTTTTAAAAAAAAAATTTTTTTTTTGATTTTTTTTTGACGAAAATTTTTTTTATTAGAAAAAGTGTTGCAAACGACGTTTCAGGACAAATGAAATCGATCCAACATATTTTTCAAAAATTGAAAAATTTTCGCCTGCGACCCAACTTGTGTGGTGACACCCGGTAGTATTGTGCAGATTCTATGGTCTTCTACCAGTCTGAGGTTGATGTTGACTAACGATGTTACTCTAATGTATTGTAGCATGCCGTACAACGTATTTTAATGCATCTAATGCCGTATATCTGACATACGACCATCAAAATATCGATTACAGCCCAAATCTTGCGTGTCAGATCGACTTTGCGCGCCCGGTTTTGCACCAGACCTATGTATATACATGTGTAGTGGCATGCAGTAGTACATTATCGGTGCCACATCACTATAAAAGACCAGCCCCGCGCATCACTGTACGGATTTGGGGACAATACGGGGCGCCGCAGGCGCGATTTTGGAAAAATTGTCCCGTCCACAGGAAAAAAGTGCCAATTTTTGGCCTCGAAAAAGGCCATTTTTGGACATTTCAGCCCTTTTTGGGCAACTTTTTTTTATTAAAAAAAAAAGCAAAATCTGAGTTTCAAAAAAAAAAATTTTTTTTTAAAAAAAAAAATTTTTAATTAACCACTTTTTTTTTTGAAACAACCCTGCACCGGATTGCTATGTTAGCACGCAAGTTATAAGGCGACTGGGCTATAGAGCAGTGGTTGCGGGTACGCGGTGATTGCGCTCTACCGCGCTCCCTGTCTGTGCTCGCTTTTTGTTTAAATTGACCCAGGTGACCGTAATATTAACTTGCTTTTGAGATCCATTCTGCTGTGTCTCGTTTATGTTCTTGAAAACTCAGAAGATGGCAGCATTGTTCAAATTCATCACACGCAGAATGGTCACTTTTGTTGTCCTCAAACTTTACCCATTTAGAACTAAGAAGGAAAATCAATATGGGGCTGCTGTAAAAGACACATGCAAGATGCAAACGCCGATAAAACATCAGTCCAAGTTCTAAATACTGAACTGTTAATTATGCGTTGGGAATGGGAGCCTCAATTTCGTGCTATTGCCAGAACAGAACTGAGTTAATAGTGGCACATTTAAACGCAAACCATACCAACACGAGCCCGATTTCGAAGGTGGTGTGTGTTCAAAACGAATAGAAAGAGAAAATCATCATGCTCCACCTTGTATTCTTCAACGTGTAACATTTCCCAAATCACCAGCCACGTATGAAAGTTTCACTATTCTGCCAGCTGCGAAATCGGGCGTGTGTTGACGTGGTTTGCCTATACTTTGCAACTTTTGAAATAAACCAGACCAAGTTAATGGAGCTCAAAAGTAAGTGAGTGTACAGCAATCTCGATAAGTACTATGAGCAAAAAGGAGCACAAGCCAGGGAGCGCAGTCACCGGACCCCCACCGCATTCGACTGCGGCAGCTCCAGGTAGATCGCCGTCGCCTATACCTTGCGTGTTAAGATACAGCAATCCGGTGGGCTTGCGATCGACTGCAGTCAAGGGCGGGCAGGCCAGAAAAATTCAGCGCACTGGGACGCTATCATACTTGTTGGACTTCTGTATCGGGTATGCCCAGGTCCACGCACAGCCGCATTCCGCGTGGCGATGACCGATCGAACACTGGTGTCGGCCGCGGTGTTTCAGACGGGCGAGAAGACCAGCGCGATCTCATGCGGCCTGGCGTGCGCTAGGAATTGGGTGTGCGCCAGTTTTGCGTAAGCTACGCTTAATTTCACATTGTATACTTGCGTGTTCTGGTGGTGTTGTGCATTATTGTTGTGTTGACGTTGTCCATTTATGAGCGACCAAGTCCTAAAGGAGCGACGAAGTCCGTTTTGATTTATGTACGCCGACCAGTTATTGTACGACAATTCACTCCGGGAGCATAGGTTCAGGCCCGGCCGATTAGAGCCCGGCTGGAGCCTAAGGCCGCATTCACAATGCAGCGGATTAGCGGGTTAGCGGATTAGCGGATTAGCGGGTTGCGGATTAGCGGGCCCGCTTTTCGCGCACGCTTTTGCATTCACAATGGAAATTGAAAAAGCGGATTAGCGGGTCAGCTAATTGGAGACCCGCTAATCCGCTAACCCGCTAATCCGCTAATCCGCAAAAAGTGTTTGCGCTCACAATGCACGTTGTCCGAGTTTAGATGAAAAAGTAGATTTACTTCAAAATTTTGTTGTTTGTGTCTTTCTTTGTTCAACAAATGGCAAATTACACACATCAAATCAATCAAATGTTGTTATTCTAAATGTTTCATTGGATTTCAGCATTTCCAACCAATAAACAGAAATATAGGAACACCGATCACGAAAATAGCACGAATAACACATAGGCGTATATTAGAGTGGTCAACTCAAGTGGTCGAATCACTTTGTCAACTTACATTGTAGATTCGTCAACTCACCCCGAATGCCATGTATTATTTCTCGCATTTATTTGGTTGGGACTGCTGTGAGTTGACTAAGTGATTTGACCACTTGAGTTGACCATTGTAATATTAGCCAAACTTCGACCACATGCGCCTCAGGACGCAGTGTTTTTATGCACGAACAAGCCTTCGCGTGTGCGATATCATAAGCACTGCACTGTCTAGTTTAGCGCAACACAGACTTGCAGTTTACACGCTGCTAGGTTTATCACTCACTTTATAGCACGATCGATGCAGAGCTGCGAAGCGCAGCGGTAGCGTGCTGGCCTGCTGAATAATAGGGCGCGTGTACGACACCGCCCATGGACATTACTTTACATAATTTTTTCAGTTTATTTGTTTTCATATGAAACCGTGTAAAAATAGTTAGCCGCTGTGGCAAAAATGTGAATGAGTTGAATTGCATTCTCGCATTGATTGTTCAATGCAAGTTATTTCTTCAGTGGCTGGCTGGCTGGCTTAACTTTCGCCACGATGCAAAGCCCGTCGGAAAAAACAGCAAGCACATTTTGCAATACAGCATTTTGCAACCATGTCGTGTAGAGTCGAAACTGAACGCGATAATGATACCATACGTTGTAAAAAATTTCTTTTCCAAACATCAAACTGCAACAAAAACGTTTCCAATGAACGCAGGTGGTTAAGCTGTTCATGTATACACTTTTTTCATGCTCTGAAAATGTTTTGAAGGCAAATAATAAACTTCTGAACGTGCGCCTCCGGTGCTGATCCGCAAAAAAAATAGAACCAGTTCTAATCGTGAAAAGCGGATTAGCGGACCCGCTAATCCGCTAACAGGCTAATCCGCTTTGCATTGTGAATGCACACGCGCGCAGCGAATTAGCGGATTAGCGGGTGTGAAAAGTTGCTCGCCCGCTAATCCGCTAACCCGCTAATCCGCTTTTTGCATTGTGAATGCAAAAGCGTGCGCATCTCGCCCGCTAATCGGCTAATCCGCTAATCCGCTTGCATTGTGAATGCGGCCTAAGTCTAAGCCTATAAATGGGTCAAATATGCTGGGCCTGAATCAGCCGGGCCTGAACTTCCAGGCCTGAAAGGTCGCGGAATAGTACCAGTATCATGTGAACAAGCAACAAAACAACTGCAGTTCTACATTGACCTCACGTGTCTGAGTTTGATGTTTTCAGTTACAACCCAAACACGCGTGACTGTCAATTGGGCATGACAAACCACAATGACAACAGCACTCTCTTCATTGATGCACCATCCTACGCGTTCTTTGTGCCACAGTAATTGGTAGTACGTATACTGTACATGGAGCAAGTTAGGCACTTCACCGTTGTGAAATAATATTGATCACATCCAAAACTCATGATTTTACATATCATTATGCAATACTTTTGTACTTTTGATAAAAACTGTCTGTTTTGAAACGGGTTCGTTCTAATAACACGCTGAATAATTCTTATTGCTGTTACTACGGGCCTGAAGGCAAATCCTTTGGCACAGCATGGCACTGATAGCGCTAGCCCGCAAAGTTGATACGGCCCTTATATTTGTTATTTGTTTCGGTCATTTGCCTGCGTGCGTGAGTGTTCTGTGTTATATCGTTTCATCAACTGGAGTTAATTATTGTACTCAAGTTTTGTTGCCTATTTTGTCTGGTGTGTCAGTATCGTAGGTTATCTTCGTCTGTTGCAATGCTGGGCAAGTTCGCTCATACAGTTCGCTCATACATGTATGTCATATCAGTTTAGATATATTTATTGTGCTTTGGGTCACAGAATAGTCGAATAAATGTGTGAGTGAAAAATGTGGAAATTTTATGGCCATTCTTGTGCAACAGATTGTATACAGTCAATCGCGGTTCGTCCTTCAACCAAGCGGGTCAGTCGGGATTTGGAGCCACAACAAGGTGTACTGTTAACGACGATGATCGGGTGCATTGCAAAACAGTCAAACTCTTTTACGTCGGTATCAAAAAATGGACGGCTGAAGACCTAGGTAGCTCATTCCAATGCTTTGCACTGACTGAATCAATTCGATTGGTTCCGACTTCAACACCCAACATCATGCCTCCTGACATAATCTCACGACACATGCCAATCCTCTTGCTGGTGTTCCATCAAGCAACATTTGAACATCAAACGAATGAAACATCAACAACCACGTGTCTGATGAAACAGTGCGCTTTTGGACAGCCATGCGTGACCGTGATCCAACCAGCCATCGAATCTGGTAAGCGCTCTTGCTTATGTTTTCAATTATTTGTGTTGATAATTTTGTTACATTTTTTCAACACAATTAGAATAAGTAATAATAACGCCTTAAGTTTTTAGGAGCCCTGATCAACGTAACTATCAAGCTGATGATTCACGACTCTGGCCTGCCACGCCAACCCACCAAATTGACGCTGACCGCGTTTGGCCTGAATGAACAACTAATGGAACCGCAGTACATACTGATCGGACACGGAGAGTCGAAGAAGGGGAAAATGTTTGTTCAGCCATAAATTATCAATTTTTTACGTTTTCTACGGTCAGACACCATCAGTTTTCTCTCAGATTGAAATCCATCCAAGTTCCGACCAAATCGACCGTTGGTGTGACCGAATTACGACTTGAGCTGACATCAGACTCAAAAATCGACCGAACAATCGAGGTTGACAATATGGGAATCGAAAAACCGGGCTTCAACAATGGGACAGCGTTAGTTTGTGCGCTTTAAACTATACATTTTGACCAGACAATCTAACGAAATGATAATTTAGGATTCCGTGCAACTGCCATCTGAAAAAGAACCAGCCAATCCACGTTCGCGTGCCGCAGGTGATCTGATTAATTCTTTTTTTGGCCAAAAAACTTCATATTTGTTCATTTGTACACGCAACCAAAGTTCCAGCAATTTTGGCCATCGGACCGCATCCAAACGACGTGTTTGTCTGATTCATCCAATTTTCGATCGACTTTATGCGACGACACGGCTGATTGGCAAATGCGTGAAACATCAGCACAACAAAAGACGGCGTCTGTTCGATGTTCGTTTGAAGAAGTAAAGTGGGGCAAAGGCGGGAAGGTTCGTTTAAACGCAGAATATTTAGCGGCATATAATTTAATAACGATACCGCTTTCTTGACTTCTATTTTTTTCTGAAGAAACCACAAGTCGGTCGCGTGTGCTGCTGCATAGGCGCTTGCGACGAGGCAAACTTACTTTCGTGGAACTTCAACACAACCAAAAAGAGCCTGCCCCGCCTTCAAAAAAGCCCTGGAAATGAAGTGCATGTCAAAGCAGCAGCTGAGGGTGACCGCCAGCCAACCAACAGCTCTGAACCACTCACTCGCTTTGGGCAACCATTGGATGAAGCATCAGGTCAATCAGAGCAACTATCGGCTGAGGTTCGTTAAGCGACACCTTTCCATTGCCAAACAGCAGAACGGACTTTTATCATTTTGGCAAATGGAAAAATATAATCTTGCCAGTTTGTGAAGCAGCAAAATAACCCGATGTTATTTTGCCAAATGGCAGGCAAAACATCCCGGTAGCATGTTGACAAAAGACAAAAAAAATAGATTTTTGGAGTTGTGCCAAATGGCGAAATAGGACCTTTGCCACTTTGCCACACGTTAAAACAGCACGAGATGTCAGTTTGACGAATGGCAAAATAATGAAAACTGTTGAAATCGGACTTTTGCGATCGACTGTAATTTTGTACTAGCTTGTGGTAAAACACAGACCTGGCCCTAAATCATACGAGAAGTGTTGCCGTTGAGAGTTTTCAGTCTTCAACGAGCCCGATCGGTGGCATAATCGGTGGTGCTGTCGGTGCGTTGATGGTTGTGTGCGTGACGGCAGTCGCTGTGCTCGCGGTGGTCTGGAATCGAAATCGAAAATTGAAACACGTTGATTTACTTTTTTGATAAAACGATTGTGTAATGATATTGCTAAAATGGCATTTACGAACCATAAACAACAAGTAATTTAGTCGTCAAAAGACGGGTCGAAGCCAACAGCGCAGGTCACGGAAAAAGCGGCTGTGCGTGACCCGGGAGCAGAGGAGAAAAGTGAAGAGATCAAAGAGAGTAAAAAGACCGAATCAGAAACGGAAAGCGACCCATTCGTCAATGAGAATTTCGCATAATTGTGCGCTTCGGACCTTTTGCACCTTTTTACGCTCAAGGTCAAAAACACACGATTTTAATCCCTTGTCTTCAGAAAGTAATCAACTGGCGCACGAGATTTTTTGAGAAAATGAAGATCACAGGGAAGCCCATAAAATGGATTTGGAATGCAACAGTGTGCTTTGACTATATCCATGCAAGTACTGATCTCAACCTCAAGCATACGAAGTGATAAACGAAACTAATTAAAGTCTCCATTAATTGATCATGATATAATGTATGCCCAGCAATCTTCTTAACCAATCAATCAGAATTTGGGGCCTTCCATGATATTATTCAACAAAGAAATCATATGAGTAAAATGCATTCCATCAGATTTGGTTCTGGCTGTAACCCCTGGCTCTTTACGGTCTCAAGAAACGCAAAGACAGTAAAGCAACTGAATCGAGGGTGTGCTGTGAAGCACATTCATTCGCACTGATTTTAAGTAATATCGATTAATTCTCAGTCCGACACCAGACATCATGCTACCTAACTTCAAGCCGCTACACATCCACATACTTTTGCTGGTGCTCTCTCAAGCAACTGATCAAAATCCCAAAAATGAGAAATCACCGACCACGTGTCTGACGAAACAATGCAATTTTGGACACGCCTGCGTGACCGTAATCAAACCGACGATGGAAACAGGTTATATGCAGGGTTGGGCAAAAAAAAAATTTTTTTTTTAAAAATTTTTTTTTAAAAAAAGGTTTTTGAAAAAAAATTTTTAAAAAAAAAAAATTTTTTTTTAAAAATTTTCAGGGGAACAAAATGTTCTAAAACGTCCAAAAATGGCCTTTTTGGGGGTTATTTTTTGTCATTTTTTCTCAAGGGTCGACAAATTTTCTTCACAAAATCACCTTTGGGGCATGTACATATTTGGTACCTAAGATACCCCAAATAATGTTATTATACCTTCCCTTGGTACATGGGACACAGTATGCATGTGCCTACATGGTACTTCGATGTCATACCCCATCAGGTCGGTCATATACGACTGATTCAGCTGCCCGACAAGTATTTCTGCAGCTTATATTCTCAATTCTGTGTGGTTTATGAGTGAATCTTGCTTATTCGGCCACAAACTGTTGTGTCCGATACCACAGAGCAGCAATCATCGGTCCATATCAAGCACAGACTGTTGGATCGTACCGAAATGACGTAAACACCCTTGATAAGTGATGCAAACCAAGTCACAAAAGTGACTTGTCAATTAAAGTTGCATTTTTTCGCGATTTTGCGCGTTTTTAGGCGAATTTGGTAAAATTTCCCCGAATCTCAGACTTTTTAAAAAAAAATTTTTTTAAAAAAAAAACTTGTTTAAAAAAAATTTTTTTCCAACCCTGCTGTCGATCACCAGATGCGCCACCACCCGTTTGTAAAAAAATACTGATCGAAGAGAAAGTTAACAACTGCTGTACAATCTTCTGCTCAACTGATAATTACACTTTGCTGAAACATCAGCTAGCTGGACTGTAAACTGGTCAAGCGAGCATCCATAGTATGTGCGCAAGGTTGCATATCCAACAAAGTTGCCCCCTCTAAATCCATCTTGCATCGCAATGTACACTACAGACAGACACACAAAAAGACAAGACTTCCTGTGTGTGATAAACAGATGTGAAATACCGTAAAATTTCCCCGAATCTCAGACTTTTAAAAAAAAACTTGTTTAAAAAAAATTTTTTTTCCAACCCTGGTTATATGTATGCGTTTTGCTTGGTCTTTAAAAACCTTATGCTACAAATTTTTATATGTTTTAGGTGCGTTCACTAAAATAACTATCAAGCCGATGTTTCACGACTCTGCGCTGCCGCATCAATCGAACAAACTGGCGGTGACTGCATTTGGCGTGAATGGACAACTAATGGACCCGCAACACATACTGAACGGGGAGGGAGAGTCGAACAAGGGAAAAACGTTGGGCTTGGAAATTTTCATAATGTTTCCAATTTCTGGCCCGCTTCTACCCCACTCCCATTTTTAGATCCAATACCATTCAATTCTTTACTCCATCGACCGCTGGTGTGACCGAACTGCGACTCGAGCTGACATCGCGCTCAAAACACGACCAAACAATCCGAATGGACGACATCATAATTCGAAAAGCAGGCCCGAACAACAGCGAGATTTCGTTAGTTTTATTCTTTGGGTCACGCGTGTTGATCTGATGAAAGGAATTCATTTTGTAGGGTTCCGTGCGATTGTCATCTGAAGAAGAATCAGCCGATTTACGTTCGCATGCCCCAGGTTCGCAAAACCATCGATCTTAACGTTGATTGTTTATCTTTTATGACACGCGATATATTTTCTGCATTTACCCTGCATTTGTTTTTCGTGTGTGCAATTATGTATAGTATTATAATTTCATTCTTTTTCAGTGGGTTTGCCTGATGATCATGCTTAGTGGGCATCGAAACGTCGCATAAATATTTTATTGAACGAAACTGTGGTATCGCGTCTCACAAAAGACAAACAATCAACATGAATTTTACTGACCACAATCTGAGAGTCACCGTCGCGCAACTCAAATATCATTGATTTTAACGTTTTTCTCGCATTACTACATTACTGTTGTATCAGTACATGGTAACTTTGAAGTGGTTGTATTAAAACTGATCCAATCCATTTCATGTACGAAATTTCCAGCAATTTTGGCCGTCGGGCCGCATCCAAACGACGTGTTTGTCTGATTCATCCAATTTTCGATCGACTTTATGCGACGACACGGCTGATTGGCAAATGCGTGAAACATCAGCACAACAAGACAAGACCATTCGATGCTCGTTTGAAGAAGTGGAGTACACCAAAACTGGACTGGTTGGTTATTGCGCAATTTTCTTACCCAGAGTCACCGGAGTTTTCCATGTACATCCCCCCAACTAGAGCCCTCTGAGGCTCTAACTAGGATAAAAAGTTTTTCCAACACTCGCCCAAAAAATCATAGGTTTCCTTCACTAGGAAAGCACATGCGGTTACTTGTGATGACATTCATCAAAAGTATTCAATAGCTATGATTTCTGTCAACACGTCAAAAACCTACTCAGAAACCTCGAGGGCTCTCTTCGGAAACGTTTCCGACTAGAGCACCGCGGCTCTAAGTGTTTGGGCAAAGTGTTCAAACCAAAAAAGCAGATTTTCCATCTTTTTCCGAATGGAGTCCGGGGGCTTTAGATTGAAAACTCCGGTATGTACAAACCTTCATTGATTTTCTAGTCTTTGCAGCAACCGCAAAAGGGCCGGGTGTGCTGCTGCGCGGGCGCGTGCGACGAACCGAATCTGCTTTCGTGGAACATCACCACAACCTCAATATTCAAAAATCCAACTAATCCAGATGAAACATTCACTCCATCGCGAGCCGAAGTTGGCGGTAACGGCAGCGTATCAGCTGTGGTTGGTGACTGACAGTGAAGTGATACGGTAGTACAGGGTGGTTCAAAAGCTATTGTTTCTCATTATTTATACGATTGCTTGGCTGGATGTTTGACTGTGAGCGAATCAAGTTTATTTATGTTTTATCAAGAGCAAATCAAGTTTTATTATGTTCCAACGGAATCTCAGTTTCTAATATGATCGGCACAAGCAATGATCAAAAACAATCCCTAGAACGTTTTAACTCACTCTCCCTCAATTGGTTGAAGACCCTGTTTTTGCAACACCATGTATTCACAGCGAAGTTATTCGTGGTACAAGGAGGGCCGAAGCGGCCATTTTCCAATTTTCAAACTTCCAGGAGCCAACGAGCGCAGTTAGCACGATTGTGGGCGCGGTCGCTGGTGCGTTGTTGGTTGTGTGCGTAACACTGGTTGTTGTGCTGGCCGTTGTGTGGCACAGACATCGAAAACTGAAACGCGTGAGCTCCCATGCTATTTCGTGATAAAAAAAAGATTTACGCTTGTCAAACTAAGAGTACCATGTGTTATAATGCTCATCACACAGGCCGGAAAAGATGAAGATCAGTCAAAGAAGCAGTCCGTGAAGAAATCAATCCAAGGCGAAGCTGGAGACAAAAGTGAAGAGAAAGACCGCGCAGAATCATCGCGAACCAAAACCGATCAGTTCCTTGATGAGAACCGCCCACACTAAAAATTGTTCGTTTTAAAGTTGCTTCAAACTTCGAAGTATTTCAGACGGGATTTACCAATTCGTTCATTTTTTTAGACAGCTTATCCTCCGCTCAACCATCACTATTGCAAAGCAAATCGTTCAAGATGCAATGGAAACCATTTTGAAATGATCACAAGCTGCCAAATGATCGAGGAAGAAAAAAACATACCCAACTGATCCTATCGATATCAAATACACCAGTTTGATCCTGCTGTTGCTTCCCAGCCAATCAGTCAGAATACCAATATCAAAATGAAACGTTTATTCGACCAATAAAAGAATGCATAAAGAAGGAATGCATAAAAGAATTACAACACTGACGAGTGGACAAAACAAAACATGAATGATTCACAGATTTTCGTTATCACACTGGGGGACCGTGTCAACTTTAAATATAACGTTGCGTTTGGAGTCTGGCAGAGCAAATGCAAAAATGGGTTATGAACAACTTTAATGCCACAGTATGTAGTTGAAGTCCAATGTGCCAGCACTGTCGTCAAATGCAGAAAAATTGCCTTGTCGTTGCCAAATAGTGGCCAAATCTTAGTGCTTGCGTGCAAATAATGCCGCCAGTTAGAAAATCTAAATCAGATCCCCGGGGCCCTAATTGTCCACGCAAGACACGTGTGCGCGATACAACGACATCCAGTGGGCAACAGCAAACCCACGTATAGTCCAACCACGAGCTCATGAAACGACTTTTTTAAACTTGCTTGGCCAGACTCAAGAATATGCTCCGGCTGCACGTGTTTTCGCAAACAAAAGAAAGAGATTGAGCCGAGAGAGATGATGACAAGTTGCAGCTCAATTTTTGTGGCGTGCTTACGCGAACAGCAATGTTGTTCAACTGTTCAACACACAAATGTTTTGGGAGTCAAAAGGGAATTTACGCACCGAGGTGGAAAGCGTGTTTTTACCAAATACGTGCGTTTCTCTTTCTTTCATTTTCGAAATATGAGTGGAACCGGAACATTATTCGATCTGACCTGGTCAACTTCGAAAAAGCTGTCTCAGGAGCTCGTGGCTGGACTGTTGGACTATGTATACAGCCGTTTTGGCGTGAACGAACTGCGCGCGCAGGCACCGGAGCCCCCCGCCCCGCCCCGAATAGAGCCATCGGAGGCTCTAAGTGGAATTACAGTACATATGTATAGGCAAACTACGCCAACACGAGCCCGATTTCGCAGCTGGCAGAGTGGTGAAACATTCTGACGTGGCTGCTGATTTGGGAAATGTTACACGATGAAGAATACAAAGTGGAGCATGATGATTTCTCTTTCTATTCGTTTTGAATACACACCACCTTCGAAATCGGGCTCGTGTTGGTGTAGTTTGCCTTTACATGTTTTTCTGGACCATAACTTTCTTAACCAAAAGTAAAACTTGACAAAGTCGTTCAACTTAGTTGGTTAGTGACCAAGGGCTTTCCGGAGTCTCCTGCTTTTGCGGACCACCGGTGCAAAATTGTTGTTGATTGTGAACGTGAATGATATGTAGGTTTGGTTTGACATGGGCTGACAATGACATATTGCTCGAAAGCATGAGCACATCGGTGCTGTGTGCTTCATGCACCACACATATTATTATCCTTTCAGTCAAACAACAAAGCAGGTATATGACGGTATCGCGTGTGTAGTGCAGTATTCTATGCAAAGTAGATTAACCTCAACATGTGACATTTTTGCAACTTTCTTGAATCAAAAAATTCCGTGTAAAAACGTGTAGGTTGTATACGCAAACAGAGCACGCCAGTTTCTGTATATGGATTTGGACCGAGAAACAAAATGGCTGGCGCCAAACTATGTAAGTGCTGGCACATCTTTGCCGCGTACACGCGGGCATAAGGGGCGCATTCACGAAACAAAAAAGCGATCAATCTTTTCAGCAACAAAATCGCGGAAAAAAGTGCCGGACATCGGCCTCACACATGTTCGGGCAGCGGCAGGCCTTTGGTCTCGGGCAGAAAGCGGGCGATGACGAACATATTCAGCCACGAAATCACGCAGAATATCAGACTGCTGGTGTTCGACCAACGACCGTTCAGCAGCAGGATCAACGGCGCGCCGATGCTGCCCAGCCGAGCGAAACTGTTGCACAGACCTGAATGATTTGTTGCTGTTGTTGTTGCAAAGTTGGTGATCGGATCTCGTGTAACATCTGCCCATGTGACTTTGTGATTCTGCCCGATATATTCAAATTCAGGCGCAAAGTATAGAGCGAGTGCCCATATAAAGCAATCATAATTGACTGCGCCGTTGGTGAAGTTTGCAGGATGTATGCCTATGTGCGTGCAATACGGATTGTTATGCAGCGTGCTTTTGGTTGCCACGTTTCGACCTGTTTTCACAGATGAGCGGTGCACCGGATGCACCAGCTTTCCTTGTTTTTGTAAAAAAGACAACCGTGTAATAAATGTGCTGACAAACCAATCTAATCTTATACATTGCGAAGAAAAACGACAAACACATAAGCATAATTGGCAATGTTTCTTGCGATAATAACCATTAATTTTGTGGGCCGAAAAATAATGCTGACTGACAGAACTGCAAGAGAAACACGAAAATCATAGGTGGACGGTGCAGTTACTGGTTGATTTATTGTGTCACCATGCATGTACCTCCAAGGTATGTTTTGCATTTTGGCAACGTGTATGTGGATCATGCTTGCAGATGACGTTCGTGCCCCATAGTCCAAGGCACAAGTTGACGGGGCAGAATGGCTGTCGAATTTCCGCGATTCTGATCCAGAACCAATCACACGTCACCACGCCAGAACCCCCGTTTTCAGCACACAAGGCATGGGCAAAAACCACTAAACCACCCCCCGCTTTCACCTGAACGAAAAAATTTTTTCCAGAAAGATTCTTTTCATCGAACTGTCATTCAGATAGACATACTACAAACCCCCCAACGCAAAACCGCGATCGTTCGGTCCCCAACCAAGGTATACACGTCAGGGTTGGATTAAAAAAATTTTTATCATCGAACTTTTTTAAAAAAAAACTTTTAAAATTTTTTTTAAAAATTACTTTTTTTATTCCGGACCCCCAAAAAATTGGTTTCTTGAAGAATGAAATTTCTGAAATCATGTTAATAAGGTATGTTTTGAGGGACACTAAAGAGAACTTTTCCTCTGACTTGCATGTTTACGTAATCACCTGCGATCTAATCCCCTTGGTCATGACTTTGAGAAATTCGAAGGTAACTGTGGGTATACATACTGTATATGACAAAGGGAAGACCAACCTTCTGTTTGTGAATTAGGGGATAGATTTGAAGAGAGATAAAGACTCACACCCAGGGTTGGATTAAAAAAAATTTTTATTATCATCCGCCGTAACTTCCACAATCGTAATCGCGACTTCCTCCGCAAACTCTACTTGGCCTATGTTCGTCCATTACTGGAATTTTCCATGTCCATTTGGTCCCCTCAAAATGTCACTTTGGCTAAAAACGTTGAAAAAATTCAACGTAGGTTCACTTATTATTTACCAGGCATGCAGACACTGTCTTACCAACAGCGTTTGCATGCACTAAATTTGGACCCCCTAATTTATCGCCAGACCGTGAACGATCTTGTGCTCGTGTACAAGGTCGTTCGTGGTCTCATACCTGGGGTAACCAAGGAATCATTCTTTCCATCGCGTGACACCGGCCGCCCAACCCGAGGGCACTCCCACAGTTTGTGTCGAGTTCATGGCGCGGGTCCGGACTTGTCCGGGTATTGAGCGGAGGACGTCGTCTCCGCTGTCTCAATTGCGGCCTTTAAATCTAAACTAAACTCACGTGGTCGAGACGTAGTTTCTCGCAATATTTCAACAAAATTCTCAGAGCCGTCGTTGACTGATCTCCTCAGTCACTGAGTTGCTGCTTTCAGGTACTAGGATCAAAGTGCCAAGGCAGTGTCGTACTTTGAGATGGCCTTCAAGTTTCGATGCTATAATGGGAGAAAACAAGCATTTACCTCTTTCTTTGATGCTACAAATGGGCAAAACAAGGCTGGACGGACGTCCAGCAGTGCTGTCAAAGTACTGGGCGCCCCGGCGCGGCGGGCTAGCCAACACATACCTGAAACCATTGCAGAAACCATCTTATGAAACTGATTGTTCGCTTAATGTGTCCGTTGCTTGGATTCAAACTCAGTTTCGTTTCGTACGGACTCAAACACAACGGTTTCGCATCATATGGACCCAATGTGTTCTATTTCGACTCAGTTACGTTTAGTTTTGACCCTGGCTCAGTTTCAAAAAAAAACTGAATCTGGTGGCCAAACGAAAATTTCGTGTTTGTTGGACTGGGTTTGTTTTCTTCGGGCTCAAGTTCAACCTCAGTATGGACTCATGCGCAGTTTTGTCCTCTGTCCCATTTTGGCAGACTCAGGTTCGTTTGTCGTTGTCGACAGCGAACATCTAAAATTAAATACATACATTATATCATCAACTTTTGTTTCGCAATACAAATCAACTAACTGACCTTCTCGTACTGTGCCAAAACAGCACGGTCATGATCAGCGCATGACTTGACAATTTGTTGCCCACTAGTCGTTTGATAAGCGTGGTCTTCACAGCGGTCTCGTGAAAAAATAAGGTGTCACCACAGCCAACACACATTCGAGTGCACAATACGAAAAAAGACGTAGGAGGGCGGCCCGGCCCGGCCCGATCCTCCAAATCTTCGGCCCGGCCCAAAACCAAATTTTTTTGGGAGGCTGATTTGCTGACCCCATTTAGGAGGGGGTGGGGGCGGCCGGCCTGGCCCGAGCTCCGGCTGGGCCGGGCCGGGCGCCCCCAGCCCCTCCTACATGGGGTCAGCAAAACCGCCCCCCCAAAAAAAAATTCCCGTGCCGAGCCGGGACGGCCCAATAAAAAAACCCTCCTAAATGGGGTCGGTGAATCACCCCCCCCCCAAATAAACCCCCCCGGAGCTGATTGACTGACCCCATTTAGGGTGACTGTGCCCGCCCGGCCCGATCTTCCATATCTCCGGCCCGACCAGGCCGCTCTCCCGATATCGTTTCCAACTACGGCAAAAAATAAAAAGCTTTAGAAAATAGAAAGCAAGCCAACCTTTCCAACACATATCGTTAAGTAAGCGTTCGCAATCGTGCCGGCCTGAGCTCGGGCCGGGCCGAGCCGAAGATTTGGAGGAACGCCCCCCCACAAATAGAGCCCCCAAAATACAGCCCTCCTAAACGAGGGATTTCAGATGCTGTCAGGTCATCCCGGCCCGGCCCAATCTTCCAGATCTCCGGCCCAGTGTAGTTCCGGGGAGGAGGGGGTCCCCTCGACTACGCTCAAGCCGACTCAATTAAAAACCCAAAAACGCACTCCCCCCCCCGCTAAATGGAGTCAGTGAATCACCCCCAGCCCCACCCTCCAAATAAAGCCCCCCAAATACAGCTCGACCCGGCCCGACCCGGCTCCTAAATGGGGTCAATGAATCACCCCCCCCCCAATAGAGCCCCCAAAATACAACCCGACCCGGCCGCTCTCACAATATCAAATAAACCCAACCAAAACAAAGCAAGCCAACCTCTCCAACCTGCACTCTTGCATCCAGAGGTCAAGCCGGGCCGCGATTTTCGGCCTTTGGTTCGAACCGGGCCGGGCCGAATCCCTCCTCGTAAATGGGGTCACTGAATCACCCCCCAAATAACCCCCCCCCCCCCCCCGACCCGGCTCCTAAATAGGGTCATTGAATCAGCCCTCCCAAATATAGCCCCCTAAATGCAGTCCGTGCAGAGGTCGCAATCAGGCCGGCCGGGCCGGGCCGCGCCGCGATTTTGGGCTTTTGGTTCGGGCCGAGCCGGAGATTTTGAGGATTGGGCCGGACCGAGCCGGGCCCCCTCCTAAATTGGGTCGGTGAATCACCCCCCCCCAAATACAGCCCCCTAAATGAGGTCGCAATCGGGCCGGCCGGGCCGGGCCCCCTCCTAAATTGGGTCGGTGAATCACCCCCCCAAATAAACACCCCCCGGAGCTGATTGACTGACCCCATTTAGGGTGACTGTACCCGGCCCGCCCGGCCCGATCTTCCAAATCTCCGGCCCGGCCACTTTTTCAATGAAAGCACCCATTTTTTTCACCAAACAATAGGTTCATGAAAAATCGCAAAAATCGGGTAAAAAATCAGACCCAAAAAAGTCGGGTCGGGCCGGGCCGGGCCTGGCAGGGCCGAGCTTTGGCCACCTCGGGCCGGGCCGGATATTTGGAAGCTCGGGCCGGGCCGTGCCGACCTCTGTCAGAGCCGCCCCCCCCCTAAATGGGGTCAGTGAATCACCCCCCTAAATAAAGCCCTCCCCAAATATAAGCCCCACCTAAATGAGGTCGCAATCGGACCGAGCCGGGCCCCCTCCTAAATGGCGTCGGTGAATCCCCCCCCCCCCCCAAATAAAGCCCCCCCCCCCCGGAGCTGATTCACTGACCCCATTTAGGGTGGCTGTACCCGGCTGGCCCGGCCCGATCTTCCAAATCTCCAGCCCGGCCACTTTTTTTCAATGAAAGCACCCACTTTTTTCACCAAACAATAGGTACAGAAAAATCGCAAAAATTATGACAAAAATCGGGTAAAAAGTCAGACCCAAAAAAGTCGGGCCGGGCCGGGCCGAGCTTTGGCCACCTCGGGCCGGGCCGGAGATTTGGGAGCTCGGGCCGGGCCGGGCCGACCTCTGTCTAGCACCGCTTCGACCAAAAAAAGAAAAAGAAGAATCCGAAAAAGAAAAGGCGCGAACTTACAACCAATCAGCGGCAAACTCCACCCACTTCGCGCACTTAGCGCCACAGCAAACTTTCGGCCCCAGTTTCTCGCGATAGAAGCAATATCCAATTTTCCCTTATAGACGTAGACACGTGTCTCGATGAGACAAATCGATTGGTATGTGACTCGACTGGATTGGTTCAGTTTCCTGGGAGGAGATATGGTTTGTCGCAAAAAGTGTAGCCGCCGGAAGTCACGATTTTCGGGTGTCTGAAAAACCACTTTCCCATTGTCCGATCGAGCTCAAATTTTCAGCGTTTTGTTATGGCTTGACTACGACTAGTAAACAATCAAAACATCTTTCAAAACCAATCACACGCGTTCACACCAGCATCGCCAATATAACACGTGAGGTATAGGGAAAAATCAGTTTTTCGAGCACGCTGATGTTTCACGTGCATGTTGGAAAAAATTTTTGCCAAATCATTTCATCACATCAACCTATCTTTCTGATAAGAACATTACCAACGACCGAATCCAGCTTTTTCCTAGTTCGTGGTCTAATCTCAAAGTACTGCGAAACGCTAATGCGTTCTCGTAGATTCGTCAATTTTGTTATCGCCTGTTTTCATCTCGTGTCCGCCATTGATCACTGGTTTTTCGCCTGTCGTTGCTGTTTTTGGTTGGTTTAAAATTTCTCTGGTACGTTTTGTCGTTTGTTCATTCATGATTATCATTATGTTACGTACACTCGTTTAGGTGTTTTAGGTGTTTAGGTTTTTCAGGTGTTTTCCGGATCTCGTTGTAGGTCTTTGCGTGAGCTTGCAAATAAAATTTGAATTTGAAATTATCGAACTTTTTTAAAAAAAACTTTTTAAAATTTTTTTAAAAATCACTTTTTTTATTCCGGACCCCCAAAAAATTGGTTTCTTGAAGAATGAAATTTCTGAAATCATGTTAGTAAGGTATAGGCAAACTACGCCAACACGAGCCCGATTTCGGAGGTGGTGAACTTGCAAAACGCAAAGAAAGAGAAAATCATCATGCTCCACGTTGTATGCCACAACGTGTAACGTTTCCCAAATCAGCAGCCACGTCATGAATGTTTCACCATTTTGTCAGCTCCGAAATCGGGCTCGTGTTGACGTAGTTTTACTTTATGTTTTGAGGGACACAAAAGAGAACTTTTCCACCGACTTGCATGTTTACGTCGATCACCTGTGATCTAATCCCCTTGGTCATAACTTTGAGAAATTCGAAGGTAACTGTGGGTATACATGCTGTATATGGCAAAGGGAAGACCAACCTTCTGTTTGTGAATTTGGGGATAGATTTGAAGAGAGATAAAGACTCACACCATACTCACTTTGTGCCACAAGAGCAACAAATAGCTAACGCACAACTGCAAACAGGCGAGCAACGCGGAGTCTGTCGATAGCTTACGACACGCTCAAAAACTGCACAGTATACGATATGGGGTATCCTATTATACATGCAGCTGTTGTTGGGATGTCTGGGAACTGTATGAGTCCATCGCAACACCAACTCAAACTGAAATATGAGCGCCGCATGCAATTTTTTGAGGATCATGGGCAATAAAACACTTGAAAATATGCCTTTTTACCTTAAAAAAAGTCACAAAATAACGAAAAAAAAGTGAAAAAATAATAAAAAAAGTGGACTTACTTTTTAAAATTTTAAAATAAAAAAAGTGGCCAACTTTTTAAAAAAAATCTTTTTTTTGCAAAATTTTTTTTACTTTTTTTAAGCCAACCCTGCAAACACCACACTCACTTTGTGTCACAAAAGCAACAAATAGCTAATTCGCACAACTGCAAACAGGCGAGCACCGTGGAGTCTGTCGATAGCTTACGACACGCTCAACAACTGTACAGTATACGGTATGGGGTGTCCTATATTATACATGCAGCTGTTGTTGGAATGTCTGGGAACTGGATGAGTCCATCACAACAGCATTTCAGACTGAAATATAAGCGCCGCAGGCAATTTTTTGAGAATCATGAGTGATAAAACACAGGAAAACATGTCTTTTTTCCTCAAAAAAGTCAGAAAATAACAAAAAAAGTGAAAAAATAATAAAAAAAGTGGATTACTTTTTAAAATTTTAAAATAAAAAAAGTGGCCAACTTTTTTTTAAAAAAAGTTTTTTTACAGAAACATTTTTACTTTTTTTAATCCAACCCTGATACACGTAGGGTAACTACCGTTACCCCCGTGATTATACATGCCATTGTCGGACATGGACAAGTGTTGTAGACGCATTGTGTTGCAGTTCCCCCCCCCCCGTGTCAGTTTCCCCCATATCAGTTTCCCCCTCTGTGTCAGTATCCCCCCATAAAATAAAAAGTCGTACTTGCACGATAACAAACACATTTTTAGTTCTGTAGGTATTATAACACTGATCAATGGTGGTCAGTTTCGTAGAATCGGCCATCATGACTCACCATCGGCGGCATCGGGGGAGGGGGGAACTGATACAGAATCTTCTTGACGTGCCAACAGGCATTCTTCGGACCTACCTCTCACCCGTCAGGCACTTTTTTCGCCCCTTGTTCCCCCTGATACATATGGGTTTGGAAAAAATTGGAAGTTAGTTGGGACCAGGGGACAATTTGGGATTTGCGAAATGCTACGAAAACTCAGCAGGCTGCGGGGAGCTGCGTGCGCTTTACGGATCAGGCAACGCGTTTGAAAAGTTTCTCCCAAAAGTATGTCGTCAGAGTATACTTACACGCAACAACGCCTGTAAAGCCCTAACTATACTTCGTTCTCTGGGTGGAATTTTCGAAACGGTGTAAAGGTCAGTTGGGCATAAAGGTCGGTGTAAAGTTCGGTCGAAAGTTCGGTCGGCGTAGCTCGGTGTAAACGTGAAACATTGCCTGTTATTAACGTGGAATGTTTCAAGTTTACACCGAGGTCTATCACACTGAGCTGTCGACCGAGCTTTCCACCGACCTTTACACCCAACTGACCTTTACACCGTTTCGAAAATATCACCCTCTGAAAGAACAGAGAACAAATTCTCGCGTGCTGATTGGCTGCCAACTGCGCGTGAGAATTTGTTCTCTGTTCTCTCAGAGAACGAAGTATAGTTAGGGCTTAACAGTAACACAACAGCCAAAAAGTGTGTTCCGTACCCTCTGGTGCAGTCGTGCTCGGCGCACAGCCATCGTTTCGCCCCATTGTCTGCCAACTTGTCAAGGCTGAAGCAACTGCCGTGCGCGCAGGGTTGGGCAAAAAAACGCCGGCGTTTTTTCTTAAAAAAACGACGTTTTTTTTCAAAAACACGCCTGGTCGTTTTTCGTTTTTTTTAAATCCTGAATTTCCTTGATTTTCCCTGATTTTTCAGGGAAAGTACCCTGATTATCAAGGAAAATCAATTTTTTGTCCCATTTTTTTTCAAAAAATTTTCGACCAATTTTTACTTTGTCGAGATCAGGGTTGGGCAAAAAACGTTTTTTTTTCAAAAAATCGTTTTTTTTAAAAAAACGTTTTTTTTAAAAAAACGTTTTTTTTAAAACGCCCAGATGACCAAAATATGCCCCCAAAAAAATTGGAAAACGCTCATGTTGGGAAGAAAACGTGGTTAAATGAAGTCATTCTATGTGTTCTGAGGCAAAATAAACAGGTTTCAACCCTTTTCTAGCGAGTTGCTAAGATCCCATATCAGACCCGCATCGTGGGACCAACTTTGGCCGGGGTCATCACTGAAAGTCAAACTCCGTATATCGACGTATCTCGACAAAGTAAAAATTGGTCGAAAATTTTTTGAAAAAAATTGGACAAAAAATTGATTTTCCTTGATAATCAGGGTACTTTCCCTGAAAAATCAGGGAAAATCAAGGAAATTCAGGATTTAAAAAAAAACGAAAAACGACCCAGGCGTTTTTTTTTTAAAAAAACGTCGTTTTTTTTAAGAAAAAACGCCGTCGTTTTTTTTTGCCCAACCCTGGTCGAGATACGTCGATATACGGAGTTTGACTTTCAGTGATGACCCCGGCCAAAGTTGGTCCCATGATGCGGGTCTGATATGGGATCTTAACAACTCGCTAGAAAAGGTTTGAAACCTGTTTATTTTGCCTCAGAACACATAGAATTACTTCGTTTAACCACGTTTTCTTCCCAACATGAGCGTTTTCCATTTTTTGGGGGCATATTTTGGTCATCTGGGCGTTTTAAAAAAAACGTTTTTTTTAAAAACGAGTTTTTTAAAAATAAAACGTTTTTTACCCAACCCTGCGTGCGCGTATGTGGACGCAATGACCACACCGTGTCGACCGTGCTGCATCCACCAAACTGCCAACCAGTTGCAGTCGGATGCGCGCCCGCTGTCGGCAGACCGGCGCACCACGTCTCGAAGTCAGGGTTGGGCAAAAAAAACGACGGCGTTTTTTCTTAAAAAAAACGACGTTTTTTTAAAAAAAAAACGCCTGGGTCGTGGTTCGTTTTTTTTTAATCCTGAATTTCCTTGATTTTCCCTGATTTTTCAGGGAAAGTGCCCTGATTTTCAAGGAAAATCAATTTTTTGTCCCATTTTTTTCAAAAAATTTTCGACCAATTTTTACTTTGTCCAGATACGTCGATATACGGAGTTTGACTTTCAATGATGACTCCGGCCAAAGTTGGTCCCATGATGCGGGTCTGATATGGGATCTTTACAACTCGCTAGAAAAGGGTTGAAACCCGTTTATTTTGCCTCAGAGCACATAGAATTACTTCATTTAACCACGTTTTCTTCCCAACATGAGCGTTTTCCAATTTTTTCGGTGGCATATTTTGGTCATCTGGGCGTTTTAAAAAAAACGTTTTTTTAAAAAAAAAACGTTTTTTTTAAAAAAACGATTTTTTGGAAAAAAACGTTTTTTGCCCAACCCTGCTCGAAGTCTATATGAGGCAGGCTGGGGTTTGAATTGCGGCCAGCCGAGTAATGTAACGCGACAACAACAACAGTTGCGGGAAGATATGTAGTTGTGAACCGGGGCGAACCCGACCCCCGTTTGTGGGTAGTAACTTGAATACACTCACTGCACATGGCACAGGGCAGCTTATTTGGCGGTGCGTTGCACACTGACCGAAGTGCGTGAGCTTGAACGAAAATACACACGATTTATTATGCGCATTGGAATCGTTGGCAATCGTTGACTCAATCGGCAGCGCGCAACGGCCAAGTTACGCCGAAGGACGTGGGTTCGAGTCCTGGTTCACAATTATGTATTTGTGCGCTGCCATTCTAGTCGCGACGCAACGTCACCAAGTCCATACAGAGTTTGTTATATTGTGTGATTAAGAGAATGGCTTAAATTCTAGAAAACGCCACCGCCAGCGGGGGCGGGTGCGCAACCGTGTATTTAACGGTATCTTACGCCCTCCACCTCGGTGCGTATATTCCCTTTTAGTCCCAAAGCATGCATGCGTTAAAAAACGCTGCCGTTTGCGCAGCAAAGCACGCAACGAATTGTGGTCAGCCACAGTTATCTCTCATATTCAATGTTCGTGTCCCTGAAGCAGAAGCTATGCCAATTTGCGTGCCGATGATACGTGTGTTGTTTATGTCTTGATGACCGTGGTTTGACCAGCTGCATAACGTGTACACAAGCTGTATGATGTGCGTGAGACATTCCACAACATCAAACTTTCTTCAGTGTTGTCAAAATCAGCGCGAGCGAACGTGCGCACATATGTATTTAAAACAAGACATATTGTTTTTGAAGTGCCTGGCGAGAGACCACACCCATTTTGACAAAACTGCCATTTTGGTCCGGGTGTGTTGACGTCCGAACATTTATCCCACAATTCATGATCAGCAAAAGAACCCAAACCAAAATAATGATCTGGATCATCGCGCTCCTCCCAACTTATTTTGCCATCACAAAAAAACATGACAACACCGCGTTTGGTCAGCAACGGTCGCTTTCGTTTGTACGTACAAACACAGACCAGCAGGCAGGCAACACACAACGGTACTTGGCTGGTTATTTGTTGTCAAAAAACCGTTGACCACACGTTGAGCAAGGGTGGGGCGACCAGTGCCTTCTGTCTGGTGGTGATGCGGCTCTAAAACGGCACACAAACCAAGCAGTTTGTCTGAGAGAACACATAGTGCGTGACAGTCGTGAGAAACTGAGACTTACTGTATATTTGAAATCTATGGTGTTCTGGTGTGATCGGTGCGTTTCAACACAGACCTACTTTTTGTCATAGAAGTTGGTCACTCTTGTTCTTCGACTCAAGCGGGCACAGCAAAACCCTTTTCGAACACATTTCACATAATGTACCAAACGCGCTCTCAGCGCTCCATTGCTGGATCACTCTTTCTGTTGTTGGAAACAAGATGGCCTTGGCCTATACTGTACCTGTTCATGTATGAGACTGGTGTTCGGGTTTTTAAGCGCTTAATCCTTTTTCTGTCAGCTCGGTGGGTGGGTTCTGTTCGTATTTTGTGTCACCACTATTTTCCCCTTCATTTATCTCCACTATGTTCTCACAAAAATTTAGTGCCAGTGAAATTTATTCCGTCCGAGTGTGAAATGTAATTGACCGATCATGCTGTGTTTCTGTGTTTTTTCTGTGTTTTTTGCTCCTTATCATCATCTACATCTCTCGATCCGTAACTAACCACTGGCCCACTAAACACTTGTAATTATTTATGGTTTCGTCGTTACTGACCAGCTTATGCGTGTTGTTGACGTTACCATGTTGCTTCTGATGCAATAAAAAACTTGAACTTGAACTTGAACAAATTGTTGCCTTGCCGCTGCGCTGCACCCTGCGCCCGTCCATGGGTCTTTCCTTCTTGTTTCTCATTCACGTCGACAGCTCTATTTCCCTTCATTCCACCATGATAATGATTCTTCTGTTCATGCTGTTTGCCTCATATTCCGGCCGGAATATTTGCTTGTTCTCTCCTGTTCTGTGATGTTTCATTCCTCTCTGTTTGCCCCTGCCCTTTTCCCATCCTTCACGCATGCGCGCGGCGCCGCGGCGTCTTCAGATGGAAATTCTTGAGTCCACAAGGCCAAAACTATACGGTTCACAGCAAATAATTGAACAACATAATCACAATTGGATGCGATCCCTGATTCGACAAGGCAATTAATTGTCTTGCATCTGAATGTTGTCTGCCGGTTGACAGCGATGATTGGTTGGTTGGTTATTGTTTGTTTTTTTTTTGTAATTCTTCCGAAAACAAGATACCTCAGTTTTCAACATGCAGCCGCCACAAACTGCAGCACTCCGATGCGCGGTCGATATCCACAT
The DNA here is from genome assembly GCA_030248065.1 of Rhynchonema sp. JSB1_4. Taxonomy (NCBI): domain Eukaryota; kingdom Metazoa; phylum Nematoda; class Chromadorea; order Monhysterida; family Xyalidae; genus Rhynchonema; species Rhynchonema sp. JSB1_4. The sequence goes on from JASAMV010003178.1 coordinate 30,878, forward strand.
GTTTTTGAAACAGCATCAGTCAATTATTGCTACTGGCATGATAAATGAAAGATTTGATAATCAGATTATTATAACCATTCAATTTACGTCAGCCCTTCAATGCGCCCACTGCGTCTACACGATGTGATCACCAAAAACGGCCAGCGTTGGGTTGTGTACGCAGATGATGTTTCAAAACGAGGAGATAAAAGCTAGGTATACAAACACACGCCGTCCCCCACTCAGACAGCAGGTATGTCACTGTTTTGTTTGATAACACCGACACAACATGTACATACACACACATATTGTATGTCTGCAGCATATACACATCCAGTACACAGAACTGGATACAATGACTATCGGGAACCTGAATGAATTCCACATGGAAACATGTTGTGGAACTAGACATGCTCTGGGTGTGTCGCAAGTATGCGTTCGGGGTTGCGATTGGGCGTTCGGTTCGCATGCTTTTCGAGCACCGCGAACATGGATTATTTTACGGACATGGTTCCCTGCGGTTTTCTTGTATCAAACTTGTGTCAATGACCTGAGCATAAAAGTGAGGACAGAAGGAATTCCACGTATAAACATGTTGTGGAACTAGACATGCTCTCGGTGTGGCGCAAGCATGCGTTCGGGGTTGCGATTGGGCGTTCGGTTCGCATGCTTTTCGAGCACCACATGGATTATTTTACGGACATGGTTCCCTGCCGTTTTCTTGTATCAAACTTTTGTCAATGACCAGTGAGGACAGAAGGAATTCCACATGGAAACATGTTGTGGAACTAGACATGCTCTCGGTGTGTCGCAAGTATGCGTTCGGGGTTGCGATTGGGCGTTCGGTTCGCATGCTTTTCGAGCACCGCGAACATGGATTATTTTACGGACATGGTTCCCTGCGGTTTTCTTGTATCAAACTTGTGTCAATGACCTGAGCATAAAAGTGAGGACAGAAGGAATTCCACGTATAAACATGTTGTGGAACTAGACATGCTCTCGGTGTGGCGCAAGCATGCGTTCGGGGTTGCGATTGGGCGTTCGGTTCGCATGCTTTTCGAGCACCACATGGATTATTTTACGGACATGGTTCCCTGCGGTTTTCTTGTATCAAACTTGTGTCAATGACCTGAGCATAAAAGTGAGGACAGAAGGAATTCCACGTATAAACATGTTGTGGAACTAGACATGCTCTCGGTGTGGCGCAAGCATGCGTTCGGGGTTGCGATTGGGCGTTCGGTTCGCATGCTTTTCGAGCACCACATGGATTATTTTACGGACATGGTTCCCTGCGGTTTTCTTGTATCAAACTTTTGTCAATGACCAGTGAGGACAGAAGGAATTCCACATGGAAACATGTTGTGGAACTAGACATGCTCTCGGTGTGTCGCAAGTATGCGTTCGGGGTTGCGATTGGGCGTTCGGTTCGCATGCTTTTCGAGCACCGCGAACATGGATTATTTTACGGACATGGTTCCCTGCGGTTTTCTTGTGTCAAACTTTTGTCAATGACCAGTGAGGACAGAAGGAATTCCACATGGAAACATGTTGAGGAACTAGACATGCTCTCGGTGTGGCGCAAGCATGCGTTCGGGGTTGCGATTGGGCGTTCGGTTCGCATGCTTTTCGAGCACCACATGGATTATTTTACGGACATGGTTCCCTGCGGTTTTCTTGTATCAAACTTTTGTCAATGACCAGTGAGGACAGAAGGAATTCCACATGGAAACATGTTGTGGAACTAGACATGCTCTCGGTGTGTCGCAAGTATGCGTTCGGGGTTGCGATTGGGCGTTCGGTTCGCATGCTTTTCGAGCACCGCGAACATGGATTATTTTACGGACATGGTTCCCTGCGGTTTTCTTGTGTCAAACTTTTGTCAATGACCAGTGAGGACAGAAGGAATTCCACATGGAAACATGTTGAGGAACTAGACATGCTCTCGGTGTGGCGCAAGCATGCGTTCGGGGTTGCGATTGGGCGTTCGGTTCGCATGCTTTTCGAGCACCACATGGATTATTTTACGGACATGGTTCCCTGCGGTTTTCTTGTATCAAACTTTTGTCAATGACCAGTGAGGACAGAAGGAATTCCACATGGAAACATGTTGTGGAACTAGACATGCTCTCGGTGTGTCGCAAGTATGCGTTCGGGGTTGCGATTGGGCGTTCGGTTCGCATGCTTTTCGAGCACCACATGGATTATTTTACGGACATGGTTCCCTGCGGTTTTCTTGTATCAAACTTTTGTCAATGACCAGTGAGGACAGAAGGAATTCCACATGGAAACATGTTGTGGAACTAGACATGCTCTCGGTGTGGCGCAAGCATGCGTTCGGGGTTGCGATTGGGCGTTCGGTTCGCATGCTTTTCGAGCACCACATGGATTATTTTACGGACATGGTTCCCTGCGGTTTTCTTGTATCAAACTTTTGTCAATGACCAGTGAGGACAGAAGGAATTCCACATGGAAACATGTTGTGGAACTAGACATGCTCTCGGTGTGTCGCAAGTATGCGTTCGGGGTTGCGATTGGGCGTTCGGTTCGCATGCTTTTCGAGCACCGCGAACATGGATTATTTTACGGACATGGTTCCCTGCGGTTTTCTTGTATCAAACTTTTGTCAATGACCAGTGAGGACAGAAGGAATTCCACATGGAAACATGTTGTGGAACTAGACATGCTCTCGGTGTGGCGCAAGCATGCGTTCGGGGTTGCGATTGGGCGTTCGGTTCGCATGCTTTTCGAGCACCACATGGATTATTTTACGGACATGGTTCCCTGCGGTTTTCTTGTATCAAACTTTTGTCAATGACCAGTGAGGACAGAAGGAATTCCACATGGAAACATGTTGTGGAACTAGACATGCTCTCGGTGTGTCGCAAGTATGCGTTCGGGGTTGCGATTGGGCGTTCGGTTCGCATGCTTTTCGAGCACCGCGAACATGGATTATTTTACGGACATGGTTCCCTGCGGTTTTCTTGTATCAAACTTGTGTCAATGACCTGAGTATAAAAGTGAGGACAGAAGGAATTCCACATGGAAACATGTTGTGGAACTAGACATGCTCTCGGTGTGTCGCAAGTATGCGTTCGGGGTTGCGATTGGGCGTTTGGTTCGCATGCTTTTCGAGCACCGCGAACATGGATTATTTTACGGACATGGTTCCCTGCGGTTTTCTTGTATCAAACTTGTGTCAATGACCTGAGCATAAAAGTGAGGACAGAAGGAATTCAACGTATAAACATGTTGTGGAACTAGACATGCTCTCGGTGTGGCGCAAGCATGCGTTCGGGGTTGCGATTGGGCGTTCGGCTCGCATGCTTTTCGAGCACCACATGGATTATTTTACGGACATGGTTCCCTGCGGTTTTCTTGTATCAAACTTGTGTCAATGACCTGAGCATAAAAGTGAGGACAGAAGGAATTCCACGTATAAACATGTTGTGGAACTAGACATGCTCTCGGTGTGGCGCAAGCATGCGTTCGGGGTTGCGATTGGGCGTTCGGTTCGCATGCTTTTCGAGCACCACATGGATTATTTTACGGTCATGGTTCCCTGCGGTTTTCTTGTATCAAACTTTTGTCAATGACCAGTGAGGACAGAAGGAATTCCACATGGAAACATGTTGTGGAACTAGACATGCTCTCGGTGTGGCGCAAGCATGCGTTCGGGGTTGCGATTGGGCGTTCGGTTCGCATGCTTTTCGAGCACCACATGGATTATTTTACGGTCATGGTTCCCTGCGGTTTTCTTGTATCAAACTTGTGTCAATGACCTGAGTATAAAAGTGAGGACAGAAGGAATTCCACATGGAATCATGTTGTGGAACTAGACATGCTCTCGGTGTGTCGCAAGTATGCGTTCGGGGTTGCGATTGGGCGTTCGGTTCGCATGCTTTTCGAGCACCGCGAACATGGATTATTTTACGTACATGGTTCCCTGCGGTTTTCTTGTATCAAACTTTTGTCAATGACCAGTGAGGACAGAAGGAATTCCACATGGAAACATGTTGTGGAACTAGACATGCTCTCGGTGTGGCGCAAGCATGCGTTCGGGGTTGCGATTGGGCGTTCGGTTCGCATGCTTTTCCAGCACCGCGAACATGGATTATTTTACGGACATGGTTCCCTGCGGTTTTCTTGTATCAAACTTGTGTCAATGACCTGAGTATAAAAGTGAGGAAAAAAGGAATTCCGCATGGAAACGTGTTGTGGAACTAGACATGTACTCGGTGTGGCGCAAGCATGCGTTCCGGGTTGCGATTGGGCGTTCGGTTCGCATGCTTTGCGAGCACCGCGAACATGGACCCTTTTTGCGAACATGGTTCCCTGCGGGGTGTATGAAAATCACTACCTACCATTGTGAGTGTACTGCATGTCTGAGAATCAACAACGTCTGGTTACGGTAGAGCGTCGTACCTTAACCTAACACTTAACTTGAAAGGGGTACTCACAATGGCAGGCGACTGCACACAAATCTAACCGTTCCTTTCCCCACTCCAGGGTCGCGCCTGCGCCTATCAGGCCACCCGAGGATGCACATCCGGCCATGTGGAATGCTGCTGAGGGTGCACCCCTCCCCTGCGATCGGCTCGGAGCATGTATGCAGTCCCCGGCCCAGGGGTGGGGGGCGCCCTTTGCGTCCATCATCAAGAACTCGGCAAAATGTTCCAGACCCTGAACGTTTGCGGTGAGCGGTTTGCATGTTTATGTTTTTCAGCTTGGTTGTGCACGTTTATGTTTTTCAGCTTGGTCGTGCATGTTTATGTTTTTCAGCTCGGTCGTGCTCGTTTATGTTTTTCAGTTTGGTTGTGCACGTTTATGTTTTTCAGCTCGGTCGTGCTCGTTTATGTTTTTCAGCTTGGTTGTGCACGTTTATGTTTTTCAGCTTGGTCGTGCATGTTTATGTTTTTCAGCTTGGTCGTGCTCGTTTATGTTTTTCAGCTTGGTTTTGCACGTTTGCGTTTTTCAGCTTTGGTCGTGCATGTTTGTGTTCTTCAGCTTGTAATTGTGAAAGCTTATATGTGTGTTTTTAGCTCGGTTATGCATGTTTTTCTCACATGTAGTTGAGCAGCCAGCCTCGAAAATGCTTGATGCTTAAACCCTGTGGTGATGGCTCTTTATCAAAAGACGATTTGAAAAGACGGGATCTCGAACACCATCGCCAAAACAAGGCTATATTCAAGTCGTCAACGATCGTCGGTATCAGTAAAAATAAGACCAAGCCCCAACAAAATACCAACCCACTTTTTGTGTGCAGCGTGTAGCTGGCAAACTACTCTAAACATTCACCAAAAATTTTGTCTCAAAACGCTATGTACATTGAGTTACAGCATGTTGAAAACACCTGCTAGTTCCGGTTGGGGGTTGGTCTAGTTTCTTATTTTTGAAAAAGAAAACCAAGTTGGTTGGCGGAGGAATTTTCGCGGACAAATAGACCAAGCCCCGAAGCACGCGACCCCAACACACACACACACACACACACACACACACACACACACACACACACACACACACACACACACACACACACACACACACACACACACACACACACACACACACACACACACACACACACACACACACACACACACACACACACACACACACACACACACACACACACACACACACACACACACACACACACACACACACACACACACACACACACACACACACACACACACACACACACACACACACACACACACACACACACACACACACACACACACACACACACACACACACACACACACACACACACAGCACAAACACACACACACACATGTTCTTACACAAACTCGCCCGGCCACACACACGAGCGCGCTACACCGCGCGCGCCTTAGCACACACTAGCCACACACTCCACGTCTCCCGCCGATAAACAGTTGGAGATATATACCAGTTGCCCCAACTGAGACAGGAGCAGACTTTGTAGCCAACCCACCCCACGACCACTAATGCCTTTTAACCCAGAACACAAAGACCCCACAACAAAAAAAAGAAAAAAAGACGAAACAAAAACAACCAATCCAACAATCAACACACAAATGTTTTGGGATTCAAAAGGGAATTTACGCACCGAGGTGGAGAGCGTGTTTTTACCAAATACGTGCGTTTCTCTTTCTTTCATTTTCGAAATATGAGTGGAACCGGAACATTATTGGAGTTGACCGTGTCAACTTCAAAAAAGTTAGAGCTCGGGGCTGGACTGTTGGACTATGGTATGCAGCCGTTTTAGCGTGAACAAACTGCGCGCGCAGGCACCGGAGTCCCCCCGCCCCGAATATAGAGCCATCGGGGGCTCTAAGTGGAATTACAGTACATATGTACATGTTTTCTAGACCATAACTTTCTTAACCAAAAGTAAAACTTGGCCAAGTCGTTCAAGTTAGTTGGTCAGTGACCAAGGGTTTTCCGGAGTCTCCTGCTTTTGCGGACCACCGGTGCAAAATTGTTGTTGATTGTGAACGTGAATTATGTAGGTTTGGTTTGACATGGGCTGACAATGACATATTGCTCGAAAGCATGAGCACATCGGTGCTATGTGCTTCATGCACTACACATCTTATTATCCTTTTAGTCAAACAACAAAGCCGGTATATGACGGTATCGCGTGTGTAGTGCAGTATTCTATGCAAAGTAGATTAACCTCAACATGTGACATTTTTGCAACTTTCTTGAATCAAAAAATTCCGTGTAAAAACGTGTAGGTTGTATACGCAAACAGAGCACGCCAGTTTCTGTATATGGATTTTGACCGAGAAACAAAATGGCTGGCGCCAAACTAAGTGCTGGCACATGTTTGTTGCGTACACGCGTGCATATACATAAAAGGGCACATTCACGAAACAAAAAAGCGATCAATCTTTTCAGCAACAAAATCGCGGAAAAAAAGTGCCGAACATCGGCTTCACACATGTTCGGGCAGCGGCAGGCCTTTGGTCTCGGGCAGAAAGCGGGCGACGATGAACACATTCAGCCACGAAATCACGCAGAATATCAGACTGCTGGTGTTCGACCAACGACCGTTCAGCAGCAGGATCAACGGCGCGCCGATGCTGCCCAGCCGAGCGAAACTGTTGCACAGACCCGAATGATTTGTTGCTGTTGTTGTTGCAAAGTTGGTGATCGGATCTCGTGTAACATCTGCCCATGTGACTTTGTGATTCTGCCCGATATATTCAAATTCAGGCGCAAAGTATAGAGCGAGTGCCCATATAAAGCAATCATAATTGACTGCGCCGTTGGTGAAGTTTGCAGGATGTATGCCTATGTGCGTGCAATACGGATTGTTATGCAGCGTGCTTTTGGTTGCCACGTTTCGACCTGTTTTCACAGATGAGCGGTGCACCGGATGCACCAGCTTTCCTTGTTTCTGTAAAAAAGACAACCGTGTAATAAATGTGCTGACAAACCAATCTAATATTATCATTGCAAAGAAAAACGACAAACACATAAGCAAAATTGGCAATGTTTCTTGCGCTCAGTTGGGGCTGGCAGTGCATACACAATTCGCGCACACATCAGTTCTGGTGGTAATTTTTTTGACAGAATATCTGCCACTGTACTATAAACCGTAATTTCTTTCACCAACCATTAGCAGTGTTGCGTATTCTTGTTGGGAAGAGCTCGGCTGTGAAAAGTTCTCCGGATGCCCAGACCAACTTGCCCACGCCGAGCCCTGAACTGGTGAAATTATAAGTTTTGATAGCACAATTATGATGACTGGAGAAATATGCGTTGTATAGTCCAACCACGAGCTCATGAGACGACTTTTTTAAGCTTGTTTGGCCAGATTCAAAAATGCTCCGGCTACACGTGTTTTCGCAAACAAAAGAAAGAGATTGGGCCGAGAGAGATGATGACAAGCTGCAGCTGGCTGACCTCAATTTGTTGCGTGCTTAGGCGAATATAGCAACGTTGTTCAACACACAAGGGTTTTGGGAGTCAAAAACGCACCGAGGTGGAGAGCGTGTTTTTTTAAAATACGTGCGCTTCTCTTTCTTTCATTTCCTAAATACGTGGGACCTGAACACTATTGGAAGCCAACTAAAAAAAATTCGTCTCATGAGCTCGTGGCTGGACTATACCAAATTCAGCCACACACGTGGCAATGAAGTGCTGCGAGAATTGTTGCAGCACGATGACAACCGCCAAACTGGTTGCAAATGTTCCCCAGCCAATCAGCGACAGCCAACGTCTGAACACAAGATGCAGATTATTGTGCATTTTTTTCTAAAAAAATGTTGAAAATAGAGAAAAATCAAATTCAAATCACACCGGCCGAGCCATTTGAATCTTCGATCGCAAATCGGAATCAGTGAAGACACCGCCAGGTTGATGGAAGAGAAAACGAGAATGTTGTACGCGGCTGACTCGGTTACGGCGCCAAGCGTGAAAATCAGACCGGAAATGAGTTAACAAAAAACAACCGTTTTTTTCGTCAATTTGAACAGTTTGTGGCCCAAACTTTGTGTCGCCAACCATAGTGAACCATAGCCACCGACATCCATAAGAACAGCAACGGGAGAATGTGCCGACGATATTGGCTGTGACGGATCAGATCAATGTACGAAATTGGCTTCTGTTGCCCTGGAAAGGTCTCGCGAAGGTTTTCTTCAAAGATGCAGTTTCATTTTGTGTTTCATGAAAAATTATTGTGTTCTCAGTGCCGCAAACAAACCCGACTGTTTGTTGGTATCTTTCATGAGCGCGGCGATTTTCTCGCGATTTTCTTCGCTGGCCCCATTGAGACGCGCAATTTTGAGCATTGCTGCCGTGCCTGTGCGATTAAAGATCATGAATGAAACATCTTTGTCATCGCTCTTTTCGAAAGAGAACCTCTCCCTTGACGGCCACTCTGAGTAAGCCATTTTGGACTTTCGCTGATCAGAAACTGAAGCAGCAATGGAACAATGCCGAAACAGTTGATCGCAATGTTCAACATGCTGAAATTCAGGATTACGCGGTTGTCGACGCAGAAAACATGTTCGACACATGACAGCAAAGGGAAATACATGGATCGAAGTCTCGAAATCAAGGCGCACAACCGAAATGGAATTCTTAGAAACCCGAAACCCGTGCGTCCTTCTCGCTGGCATAAATGAATTGCGGAAGGGAATGCTATTCACGAAAATTGGTTTGCGCGCCAGTGTTTTCGACCATTTGACCCATTCGTAAAATTTACATCCAATTATTTGTCAGCAAGGCACAGACGGCTAGCACAGCACCACCAGTTGGCCAGCCGCCGATGAAAAGCAACGTGCGATATCGTTGCACCTGCGCGCGTGTTCAGATATTGTTGCGAAGAATCTAATTAGTGCAAATTCCGAATAGCCCACCATTTGTTCACTGCTGAGCACAAACGTTGCTGTAATGGTGCTACCGACCAAACAACCGATCACGAAACGAAACATCATGTAATAGAACCTAGAAACATCGCTGATGTGACTAGCCGATAACGCATTTTTGTGATCGGTTCATCGTCCAACAACAACTAATTCAGAATTTATGCCTTGTGCGCTGCCTGAATCGTAAAGCGTGGAACACACAGTGCTTCGCCTCAGACCGGTAGTGATCTGCAGTTTGCATGACAGGTGACAGGCATGATCTTGCCACACAACCTGCATGAACTCTGAACCGCCACGCCTAACGTATGCTCCCGGAAGGACTCGAACCTCCGACCTCGCAGCCACCAGGCCTGGACAGCCAGTTGCTCTGCGAACTGAGCTACGGGAACTCGGTCGTTGCACTTATAGCCATGCAACCGTGCAGATTTACACTGCTTTGCACGCCACAGCGGTACACGTTGCGCTGGCTAGCAGATTTCCAGTCTACACCGTCTACATGCAGATCACTTGCGGTCTTGGGTCAAGCACCGGATTTCGCGCGCTTTACGATTCAGGCAGCGCACAGGGCACAAATTCTTGGACGATACCAATTCGGTGACAATCCGCTGGTGATGCCGATCAGTGACAAAAGAACGACGGATCCGACTGAGACTGTTTTGCGACCGAATCTAAAATCATATTCAAATTTTGGTTGAGCATAACGGTAACAGGACACAATTGCAGTGGCATGATTGTTACCGTAACCGCACAATTATACCGTAACCCTGTGACTACCGTAACGCACGCATCAGCCAATCGTCCGCCAACGGCAGCGCCGATCAAGACACCGACCATTTGAACGGACGTGATCCACGACACCAGGTACGCTCGATCACCAATCAGACCGTATTGGACGGACAGAGTGTGGAAATGACCGCCATCGGCACTCGACGTCGTATTAGCTCGCGACGAATGAATCTGACGAGCGCATATTAAAGTTGACGTAGTACTTTACTTTGATCTAAAAAAGCGGCGCTAAAATTTATTCGAAGCACGACGTATTCATCGGACAACATTTGCAGGAAATAGGCCGGCTGATGCTGAGCTTTGGATCGAAACGTCGACGTAGGGTGGAGCTAGTATGGTCATATCGGAGAAGGGCAATGAAACTTTTTCATGTCCATGTTTCCCTTTCTTGTTTCCCGATTTCACTACACCCACATCTGGAAACAGGAACGAAACAAAACATTTTACGTTCTTGGTATACATACGTAGAACAAAAACGTTTTCTGTGCCACTCAAGTTTCGGTCGCTGATTGGTGTCAGATCCTGCACGGAAAATGTTTTGTTTCATTCTCGTTTTTCGTTTCCGGATATGCGTGTATAGTCATATTGGGAAAACGGGAAGGTAAACTTTTACATTGAAAAAAGTTTCATTCCCGTTTTCCGATATGAGTACACGCGCCCTTACATGTGCACTGTACATACATGTGTATACCTATGCGTCGAACGAGGTCCCGAGGGGTTTTTGATCCCGATTTCCGAGAGTTCCAAATTAAAATCCCGATCCCAATCCCGCGAGTTCAATACCGATCCCGTGCGTCGGATCCCCACCCGCGTCCGATTATCGTCCTCCAGCACACTTGGCTGCGATGCTCCCAGCGACATAAAGATCATGTTGCCCGATATCAGAATCAACGAGAACTGAACAGCAAGAAACCAGTGCGTTCAAAACAAATATAACTCTCGCGAGAAGAATCAAACGAACCTGCGACCAAATTAACAGAACAATTTGGTAGAGTCCAAGTGGTTTGGCCAACTCGAGAATGGTCTCGTAGTTATCCATCGTAGTGGTTCGATCCGACCACGGATGAAAAAAACCAATCCCGGTTTTTCGTTTCAAATTTCTCCACTAACCAGTGGCTATAGTCAATCTAATAATCCGGAAGTGCCAGAGTGACAGAAAACACACAAGCCGCAGCTGTGGCAAAACATCAAAATTCCACCAGCCAGCTGCCTGGTTAACCTAAAAAACCAACAGGCTGTTTTGAAATTTTCGGAGCCACCGGGCTAGTACATTTCGTCCAAAAATCCCTGAATCAATAAATAATCAATATTTTTGAATATGATTTGAATGTGATGAAAATGTGCTCAGTTGAACAGACCGGAATAATTGTTGCTCGATTTGAGTTTTCTTCCAGTACGCTTGCAGCTGTGGTCGTGGCCAGAGGTTGCTGTTTACAGATCAGATACGTACAGTAAAAAATTTCCAAATTCGCTGCCGCACTGTAAAATACGCGCCGTAGTTAATGTCACGTTCTAAACCCGAACGCTAATCATGCGCGGTCCTAAACATTGCGCGCAGCTGCCTGGCTGGCTGGCAAGCTGCGTGTGTGTTGGCTGTCCGAATGTTTCAGGAGTTGATTTTCGGGTTTAGAACCTGACATTAACTATGGGGCGTATTCTACTGTGTGGCAGCGAATTTGGAAATTTACTATACTGCTATGCTCAACTTTGTTTGTTCTGCCTATCACCGGAAAGCGGTTTACGTCTTGCGTTACGACATGCAGGGTTGGGCAAAAAAACGACGGAGTTTTTTCATTAAAAAAACGACGGCGTTTTTTCATTAAAAAACGACGGCGTTTTTTCATTAAAAAACGACGGTGTTTTTTCTTTAAAAAAACGACGTTTTTTTTCAAAAAAAAAACGCCTGGTCGTTTTTCGTTTTTTTAAATCCTGAATTTCCTTGATTTTCTCTGATTTTTCAGGGAAAGCACCCTGATAATCAAGGAAAATCAATTTTTTGTCCCATTTTTTCAAAAAATTTTCGACCAATTTTTGCTTTGTCGAGATACGTCGATATACGGAGTTTGACTTTCAGTGATGACCCCGGCCAAAGTTGGTCCCATGATGCGGGTCTGATATGGGATCTTACCAACTCGCTAGAAAAGGGTTGAAACCCGTTTATTTTGCCTCAGAAGGCATAGAATTAATTCATTTAATCACGTTTTCTTTCCAACATGAGCGTTTTCCAATTTTTTTTGGGGGCATATTTTGGTCATCTGGGCGTTTTAAAAAAACGTTTTTTTAAAGAAAACGATTTTTTGAAAAAAAAAAACGTTTTTTGCCCACCCCCGACGACATGTCGTCATGTTGATATGCAAGGTTATCGTGTCGTTAAAACAGTTGTGCAAGTAAAGTAAAAAACAAGAAAGGTGTGTTCAGGGTTGGGCAAAAAAAACGACGGCGTTTTGTTTTAAAAAACAAGGTTTTTTTTAAAACAAACGCCTGGGTCGTTTTTCGTTTTTTTTAAATCCTGAATTTCCTTGATTTTCCCTGAGTTTTCAGGGAAAGTACCCTGATGATCAAGGAAAATCAATTTTTTGTCCCATTTTTTCAAGAAATTTTCGACCAATTTTTACTTTGTCGAGATACGTCGATATACGGACTTTGACTTTCAGTGATGACCCCGCCCAAAGTTGGTCCCATGATGCGGGTCTGATATGGGATCTTAACAACTCGCTAGAAAAGGAACCCGTTTATTTTGCCTCAGAACACATAGAATTACTTCATTTAACCACGTTTTCTTCCCAACACGAGCGTTTTCCAATTTTTTGGGGGCATATTTTGGTCATCTGGGCGTTTTAAAAAAACGTTTAAAAAACGATTTTTTTGGAAAAAAAACGTTTTTTGCCCAACCCCGACGACATGTCGTCATGTTGATATGCAAGGTTATCGTGTCGTTAAAACAGTTGTGCAAGTAAAGTAAAAAACAAGAAATGTGTGTTCAGGGTTGGGCAAAAAAAACGACGGCGTTTTGTTTTAAAAAACAAGGTTTTTTTTAAAACAAACGCCTGGGTCGTTTTTCGTTTTTTTTAAATCCTGAATTTCCTTGATTTTCCCTGAGTTTTCAGGGAAAGTACCCTGATGATCAAGGAAAATCAATTTTTTGTCCCATAATCTCCCCCACCCCACACAACCCCCCCCCGGGGATCTGGGCGTTTTAAAAAAACGTTTAAAAAACGATTTTTTTTGGAAAAAAAACGTTTTTTGCCCAACCCCGACGACATGTCGTCATGTTGATATGCAAGGTTATCGTGTCGTTAAAACAGTTGTGCAAGTAAAGTAAAAAACAAGAAAGGTGTGTTCAGGGTTGGGCAAAAAAAACGACGGCGTTTTGTTTTAAAAAACAAGGTTTTTTTTAAAACAAACGCCTGGTCGTTTTTCGTTTTTTTAAATCCTGAATTTCCTTGATTTTCTCTGATTTTTCAGGGAAAGCACCCTGATAATCAAGGAAAATCAATTTTTTTGTCCCATTTTTTTCAAAACATTTCGACCAATTTTTACTTTGTCGAGATACGTCGATATACATACGGAGTTTGACTTTCAATGATGACCCCGGCCAAAGTTGGTCCCATGATGCGGGTCTGATATGGGATCTTAACAACTCGCTAGAAAAGGGTTGACAATTTCAGTGGAAACGTGAATCAAAGGTTGTGGTGCTTGTGGCACGCATAACGCGTTGATCACTGGCGGGTTTCGGCTCCTGCCGTGCCGTGATTAAACCTCGCTTTGTGCAAGCGCAGCTAACTCAGCTCAAATGTGCAAACTTAAATCGCCAAACACCAACTTCATTACAAATGTGCATTACTCTCTTTTAGAAGGGCCGCAGTTGAAGTCCGGGGTTTTTGCACATCCCGTATTTCATCTCAGGCTGAAGCCAAGGTCCAAGCATACGCCTAATCGAAAGCCCAATCCAGCGCTTAAAGGGTGTGTCTAACGTCTTCTAACCCCATGTTTTGTTGGGTGGAATTGAAAAATGACTTCGAAAGGAAACCGTGTGCAAAAAACCGCGTCTTCTAACTGGCCAAATCGCGAAATCTTGAGGGTTACTTTTCGAATTAAATCAATTTCCGGACACAAAATTCAGACTGAGCAGACAAGAAAAGTTACGAAGCGAAACACACACAAACCAGCTTCTGTGGGTTAAATGAAACATTCATTGTGTCCACAGTCAAGCCAGCAGCCAGAGCGGTGTGTATTGAGCGTCTACGTGCATTGCATAGGCGGCTGAGCCGCGCTTAAACATGCAATGTTTCAATGCAATGTGTCCGGGAAATTGATTTAATTCGAAAAGTAACCCTCAAGATTTCGCGATTTAGCGAGTTCCAAGACGCGGCTTTTTGCACACGCCGGCCTGTCGAGGTCATCTTTCGATTGCACCTCATAAAACATGGGGTTAAGAGACGTTAGACACACCCTTTAAGCACAAGAAAAGTGTGCAGACTTTGGATGGATTTTTGGGCAGATTAATCGATTGAAATATAACTAAACACGGTGAACCGATCACATTTTTTACGTGCCGGGAAGACTCATTATAAATAAAACGGATTAAACGGATTAACCGGATTAAACGGATTTTTGCGTGCTGGGGGGAAGACTCATTATTTCTTTGAAAATAAAACGGATTAAACGGAATCCAGCTGGAACTTGGTCCTGAACCAATGTTTGGGCTCAGGCTTGAGCTCAGGCTTAGGCTTAGGCTTACGCTCACGTTTAGGCATATATGTTGGCTTCAGTCTTGGCTCAGGCTTAAACTTAGGCTTAGGCTGAACACACGCCGGGCACATACAACATGCATAATGAGTCTTCCTGGGAAACGGCCCTGGGGGGAAAACTCATTACGGGGATTCCGTTTAATCCGTTTTATTTTCAAAGAAATAATGAGTCTTCCCGCCAGAGCCTCTGCAGGATAAACTGATTACAATAGTAATGAGTCTTCCATCAACCATTTTTTATTCTTCTTTATTTCTCATCTGACTCGCCTTGACAAGAGAATTTATAGATCAATCCGAGTGATTGAAATCAGCATGCTGCAGCCATCGCAATCAACGATATTGTTGTTGCTGACGTTGTGCTGGTGGGCTGCCGGATCGATTGATGAAAAATGCCAATCCATGAACACTTTGGGCTACGAGTCGAGAAAGATTACGGATTTGAAATATCGTTGGTGCATTATAATTACCGAAAATGACTGGACACAAGAAACGGGCTTCTTTTGCATTTTTTCGAGATGCCATGAACATGTTTGCAGAATCGTTTGGTGATGCTTTTTATTGTTTTGTTTCACTGCAGGTGACGTCGCCACGTGCTTCGTCCGAATGGCAGGGGCTGTTTCGTCGGGGGACGTGGCTCGTAGCAAATGTCAACAACTGAACCCCATTGGATTCACTCAGGGCCGTCTCGCGACCCTGAATCGTGAAACAGACCTGACCGGTGACGGATATCTAGCACAATTGGTCATTGATCAGTTTTCACCGTTGTATAAAAATGTGTCGATCGCAACACGTGACCACATAATTTCTTTTTCAGGACTGGGGCAAAGGGTGCAGCCACGGCGACGCCACCGCTCTATATCTGGACGGCGGGGGTAACGGCTGCGACCGATGGTACTGTGGCAGTCTCGTGTTCCATTGCGGTTATGGTGTTTATTATTATTTCGCCTGCGAAGTTGCCGCGAAGGGTTGGTCTCGGCTTGGAGGACCTGTTGTTCCGTGTCAAGCATCAAACATTTGCTGCAATCTGACTCTCAGTTTGTGCCATTCCGTCAAGTCCAAAGAACAGCCAGAAGCCCGCCAAAATTCCCACTGATTCCAACCAATGCCACCCAAAGAAGGGTTGCTACGAGGGAGTCACGTTGACGTACGAGTGTGAAGCAGGATATGGCATCAACGGAAAGACATCACAGACGACCACTTGTTCTGACGGATCCTTCACGGCTTTACACGACTGCGTTGAAAGTTGGTTTGTCAGGCGATTTCATGCTCAACTTTGCTTCTAGCAAAATTACCGGCCAATAATTTTTGTCGTCAAATCATGACGTGAAAAGTTTTCGGCAAATGAAGCAATAATGCATGAGCCCCAGATGAGCGCGAGAAATAATGTACATGTGATTTGACGAAAAGATATGACGCGCTGATTTGATGAACTTACCGTAAGCCAAATATCCATGTGACGACGCAATTTCAGACGTGGATTGTCTGCATCCGTGGGACGCGTGGAGTGCGTGTTCAGTGACGTGTGGTGTTGGACAACGTGAACGTGTCAGGTATAGGGTTGGAACAAAAGATTATTGGCGATGGGTTATTTCCATTTTTTCACCAAACACCGTTCTCAGGTACAACTGGCGCGAACAACAAGGCGCCGGCAAGGCATGCCCAGCAAATGAAGAGACAACGGACCAGAAAAAATGCAACCCTCGAAATTGTTGTGAGTTTGACACAACATTAAGCAGGAAGAGCGCGCCGTAACAAGAATTTGTTCTCTTGGCAAAAAATCCGTTTAGAGACTTATAATATGACGCTGTATTGGCGCCGAATCTGTCGTGCATCTAATCTAGTTATATTGTGACCAAGCATGATGGATCCCACTCATTAAAAAGAGACGATACTGCATTTCCTTCAGCCATCGACTGCGCATTCGAATGGGGTCCGTGGGGCGAGTGTTCCAAGTGCGGGCCCAATGGTCGACAGCTGCGTGCAGCCAACATCACCCGACGCGATAGGTATGGCGGAAAGAGGTGTCCACCCGCGAAAATGGCACGGCCCTGCTACTACTCGTGTCGGGGTGAGTTGATTTCGCCTTGCTTGATGTTCAATAAAGTCGGGCACTTTACCGTTAGGATCAGCGGGCACCAAAGCGGTTCTTTGCATCGAGGCTCACTATATGGGAGCTGGACTGTAGCTTGATATGCATTCGCAGCCAAAACATCGCCCGGCGATAACGGAATCGACTGGGCGTTCGCGCTGTCCATTGGCGGAGCCAAACTAATCTTCAACATTTTGGTCGTTGTATCCATATCGTGCTACTATCAGCGATACGGCAAGAAAACGAAAGATCCAGAGTGAGTTAGTATTTTATTAGAACGGCCGTGCAAGGCGCCCGATGAGTCACCTTGATGTGAAAGTTTTTCTTGACCATAAGTGACGCGAACGTTGCTGTCCCAGATTTCCAATCAACAATCCGTGTCTGTGTCTGTCTTTTACTTCGGGTATAACCACAGGCATGTGCACAACATCAATACAATAATTGAATACGGTTTGCACAGCCTTCAAAGAAAAAAGTTGTCAGTATTATAGTGACAAAATTGAACAGTGTAGTTCCTGGTCCGGAGGGTGAACAGGCGATGCCCCCTTTTTTTCGGAGGGGGAACAGACGTACCCACGTGGGGGGAAGGGAGGAGGACCCAAATTTGGAGAAAGGTCATTTTTGAGGACGAAAATTTGACCCATTTCTGCCCCTTTTTAGAAAAAATCTCACTAAAAGGGGTATTTTGGCGATTTTTGATGATATTGACCTAAAAATCACTCATTTTATTTTAGGCCTTAATTTGCTTATTTTAGGCAAAAATTGGGGTACCAGACGTACCCGGATGGGGAACAGGGGGGCAGGCGTACCATGGAGGAGGAACAGACGTACCTGAGGGGGACCCCCTCCCCCCAGGAACTACACTGGAATTGAAATCAGTGTCCAGTAATGCTGTTCAATACAGGCACACATTAGAAAATTTGTTCCTGATTATAACGATGAATAGGTTTACAATGTTTTAAAGGCGATCGAATTTGGAAAAACATCCACCGAATATTCTGATAATCAAAGATCGAAGTATAACGAGGCCCCCGAACAAGGGCTTGATGTCAGAAATATGCCTATTTTCTAACGTTGGATATGCTGTCAGCTGATTTCAGACGTGGACGTGAAAAGAAAAAGGACAAAAAGCAACACGATGAAGCAGCTGAGAACACAGCTGCTGCTGAGAACACAACCGCGAACGCGCAGAACACGGCAGGAACCAGTGAAACACAGAACACAACACTAGGCACAAGTTTGAGCGATCTGTTCTGAGATTGCATATTTAGTGAGCGTTTGAGCGAGTGGCTAGAATTTCTACAGATCATTTTGAATGCCGAATGTTGTGAGATCAAAAAATATTTATGATGATGGACTTTCTGAACTTTTTTTAAAACGCCCAGATGACCAAAATATACCCCAAAAAGTTGGAAAATGCTCATGTTGGAAAGAAAACGTGATATTGGTCGCACAATGACTTTATAAGAATTTGTCAAATTTTTTTCCTGAATCATAAAGAGGGAAAGTGACGGGGTGATGACGTTGCGTTGCGCGATCGCACACAAAACATGTAGTAAAGAGAATGTTTCAGACCTGCGGCAACGTGGTTGATCTGCTGGATTATTTTCAGGTGAAAATGTTTTGTGAGAATCACAAATAGCACAGTGGTTAAGAGTGACTGAACGTGAAAATCAGGATTGATTTGATGAATTCTTATATGGTCATTGTGCGACCAATAAATGAAGTAATTCTATGCCTTCTGAGGCAAAATAAACGGGTTTCAACCCTTTTCTAGCGAGTTGTTAACATCCCATATCAGACCCGCATCATGGGACCAACTTTGGCCGGGTCATCAATGAAAGTCAAACTCTGTATATCGACGTATCTCGACAAAGTAAAAATTGATCGAAAATTTTTTGAAAAAAAAATGGACTACCAATTGATTTCCCTTGAAAATCAAGGTACTTTCCTTGAAAAATCAGAGAAAATGAAGGAATATCAGGATTTAAAAATCGAAAAACGACCCAGACGTTTTTTTTTAAAAACACCGTCGTTTTTTTGCCCAACCCTGATCATCACACGACATCCGATATTTTTCAGCAGTCTTGGGAAAGCGAGTCTTCCATTATCCGACGGGCAAGGGGCACATTGAATTTTCGAGAATGTTCCGCCGCTTGTATTTGTGAGAGAAATTCTTTGGTTTACCATTACCCATAGATTTTTTTTTTGAATTTTCTGCGTTCTTCATTCAAATTTTATGGGCGTTCTCGTTTAAATATTGGAATTCAGGTTAAAAAATGCTGCCGGCATCAGTGGTTTTGCGCTGCTTGCATCGGCCGTCGCCGTCGGTGGTCTCGCAATTTTCGCGATCGCTTGCAGTTTTGAGTTCGAGCAAACATTTCAATGTTGTCAAACCGGAGAACAACAGGAACAATGCGTTGCTCCTGCAACGGCGTTTGATTACCGTCAACAAAATGGTGCAGCCATCGACCAGCACGTCTTCATGTGAGTATGGTAGCTGCAGAACATTGTGGTCGTGGTGGCAGGCCAATCGACAACCAAGATACCGTAAAAACCTAAGCACAGCCCCAGAGGTCGCAATGGGGCCGGCCCGACCTCGGGCCGGGCCGGGCCGGGCCGAGCCGGGCCGGGCCGCGATTTTGGGCTTTTGGCTCGGGCCGGGCCAAGTGAGTTGTAAGTACTCAACCCCCCCCCCCCCCCCCCAACCCCCCCTCGGGTTTTGTGGTAGGTAAGTACTGAGAGGGGGGGGGTAACCCCGCCCCCAACCCCTCCCCAGCCACCACTATGCTACTGTACCAGCCGGGGGGCGGCGATGGCGATCTACCGGATTGTCGGAAATACACCCCCCCCATTAATTGACCCCCCCCTTAATTGAACCCCCCCGACATGGCTCGAAATCAAAATATAACCCCCCCATTAATTGCCCCCCCCCCCACTCAGTGCTGTGGCTACTTTTGGGGGGCGGGTAGGGTACATAGGTGGAAAAAATCCGGGGCGGGTAGGGCGGTAGTGTACCTGGGATCTTGGGGGGGGGGAAATCCGGTTTGGGGGGGGGGGGGGGGGGGGAAGATTTTTCGGGGCGGGTAGGGTACAACACAAGTTTTTTCGCGTGCCTGTTTTTATGTACTAAAAAGTACATATATCGCGCGCGAAATTTTTGCACTTTTTAGGGTTTTCGGTCGAAATTTGGGCATTTTTGACCGAAAAATGGGCATTTTGGGGGTAAAAATCGGGGCGGGTAGGGTACCAGGGCGGGGCGGGTAGGGGGGTAGGGTACAAGAGCGGGGCGGGTAGGGGGGTAGCGTACCAGGCCGGGGCGGGTAGGGTACCATTGGGGGGGGACCCCCCCCCCCCCCCCCCCCCCAGCCACAGCACTGCCCCCCAGAACCCCACCCCCAACCTTCACCGTACCACAGATTAGTGGTATGGTAGGGCTGTGTTGTTGTGTCAAACGTTGTTTGAGCTTGCGTGCACAACAGAATACAGCTTTTTAAGCATAATTGCCGCTGTTGAAGTTAGAAAATACCGAAAACAAGCCATTTTTATGGGCATTATTAACAATGATTTTTTTCGTCGGGGGGCCAAATGAAAAATGTAACCCCCCCAATACTTGACCCCCCATAAATTGAACCCCCCCAAAATGACCCCACTGAAAAAATAGACCCCCCGGGTTCTATTTCCGACAATACGGTACCTACTGTACCAGGATGGCGCGTCATCTACTGTACCTAGGGGGACCCCCAGCCAGTGCTGTGGCTGGGGGGGGGGGGGGGGGGGGGGGCCCCCCCGGGCTCCCCCCCAATGGTACCCTCCCCGCCCCGGCCTGGTACGCTACCCCCCTACCCGCCCCGCTCTGGTACCCTACCCCCCTACCCGCCCCGCCCTGGTACCCTACCCGCCCCGATTTTTACCCCCAAAATGCCCATTTTTCGGTCAAAAATGCCCAAATTTCGACCGAAAACCCTAAAAAGTGCAAAAAATTTCGCGCTGCGCGCGATATATGTACTTTTTAGTACATAAAAACAGGCACGCGAAAAAACTGTGTTGTACCCTACCCGCCCCAAAAATCTTCCCCCCTCCCCCCCCCCAAACCGGATTTCCCCCCCCCCAAGATCCCAGGTACACTACCCCCCTACCCGCCCCGATTTTTTCCACCTATGTACCCTACCCCGCCCCGCAAAAGTAGCCACAGCACTGCCCCCAGCCACACCATTGCCCACTGGTATTGTCTGATCTGGCGACTTTTTCATGGAAAACAATGAAATTTCAACAAAAACATTGATTCAAAAATCGCAAAAATTTTGAGCAAAAAATTGGGTTAAAATCTGAGCCAAAAATTCGGGCCGGGGCGGGCCGGGCCGGAGATTGGGGGGGTGCGGGCGGGGCCGGGCCGGCGATTGGGGGGTCCGGGGCGGGCCGGGCCGGGCCGGGCCGGAGATTTGGGGGCTCGGGCCGGGCCGGGCCGGCCAAACCCGGCCCGATTGCGACCTCTGCACAGCCCCCCCGGAATAGATATCCCGTAATACAGCCCCCCAAATCAAGGGACACTAGTACACTAACCGCCGCGCCAGGTACACTAACCGCCTCAATTTTTGCCTAAAATCGGCATTTTTAGGCCTAAAATGGGCATTTTTAGGCCTAAAATGGGTGATGTTTAGGTCAATGATGTCAAAAGTCGCCAAAATGCCCTTTTTATGGAGAATTTTTTCCAAAAAGGGGCAAAAATCGGTCAAATTTTCGACCTCAAAAAGTGACTTTCTCCTGGATTCCCCCGTTCCCCCCAGGGAGGTACACTAGCCGCCGCACGGAAAGAAGGGGTAGGTACACTAACCGCCGCGCCGAACCAGGAACCAGGGTAGTACTTGGGAAGGGGGGCGGGGGAAATCCGGTTTGGGGGAGAATTTTGGGCGGGTAGGGTACAGACACAAGTTTTTTCGCGTGCCTGTTTTTATGTACTAAAAAGTACATATATCGCGCGCAGCGCGAAATTTTTTGCTCTTTTTAGGGTTTTCGGGCGAAGTGTGGGCATTTTTGGCCGAACAATGGGCATTTTGGCGGTAAAAATCGGGGCGGGTAGGGTACCAGGGCGGGGCGGGTAGGGGGGTAGGGTACCAGAGCGGGGCGGGTAGGGGGGTAGCGTACCAGGCCGGGGCGGGTAGGGTACCATTGGGGGGGGGACCCCCCCCCCACCCCCCCAGCCGCGGCGCTGGCTGGGTCTCCCCTAGGTACAGTAGGTGATGCGCCATCCTGGTCCATTGGGTCCCGTATTGTC
>JASAMV010003180.1:0-11595 GCA_030248065.1 Rhynchonema sp. JSB1_4
TGTGTGCTTCATGTCACAAGCACCACAGCGTTTGATTACTTTTCCGACACTGCTTGCTATACATACTGTATAAAAATCAAGATCTTGCGCAGTTAGCAACAATATGAGTACTATTACTTTGCGTTGTGCAGTTAATGTTCGTGGACACGGCCTGCGCGTGGGAAACATGGCCGGGTGTCATTGTCACTGATCGCGGCAACGGACAAAACTGTCTATTCATGTGCCCGGCCTGGCACGTGGACGTCAAACATTGCAGTTTCAACTTATTTTATAACAACATACGTATATACAGTCCATCCTCTTTATAGTGACATGATCGAGATCTGCCATTTGTTGTCACTATAAAGAATGTCCACTATATGGAGTGGTAATTGCGAGCTCCCCGGTCTGAAATTGAAATAACGTTTACAAAATTCCACTCTGCGGAGTGTTTCACTTAAAAGTGCCACTATAGAGAGGGTAGACCGTGCGTGCAAAGCCAACTCGATGACGTGTTGATGTGCTGGATTGATGATGGACTGTTCTGCACATCGTCAGATCACCTGAACACGCATTTGGATACGACACGAAGCCCGTTGAAATCAAAGACCAAACAATACAAGTATGTATATGTACCTTCTTCTTTTATATCATACAATGTACCATTTGTGTCGCATATTATAGTATGGTTTGGAGCGTGGGAAACATCGGAAAGCAAAACATCGGAAAGCAACACTGTTTGATCCGGGCTGTTGAAATAAGAGCGCTTTCATAGAAAGAACAGGGACGAAATTGGAACTGCTCTCGCATGTGGTTGTCATAATGAACACGGTACTCAACATATATCTGAGTTTGTGTTTCCAGATGCTGTAGCTAACATTGTTCCATTTTGTTCGTCGCTTTTCTGTGAACACAGCTCGGTGCCATGGATACTGATACCAACATTGACCAACAGCTGATGATTGATGTGCTTCCTCTCGCTGATCATATGGCATTGAAAAAAAACCTCAGCGTTGGTGATGCAACAGTGCTGAACAAACATCACAATGTGACAATTGGCTTGGCTACCATGCAGCTCGGCGCCCCAGAAGTTCTTCATTTACAATTAAATTGTTTCTGAACAACGTCACCGGTGCATTAGCAAGTGCACAAACGTTCTAGGAACTATATGAAACAAGAGCACCGTCGGAACTCTTACAAGTCCTATAACTTTCGCTCGAAAGAAAGCGATTCAAGTGAGATTCATTTTACTTTGTATGCAGAAGAATGCTTTTGAGTGTCTTCGCCGTGTTATTGTGCTGCTGCCAGCCGGCCAATGCCAACATCATCGTGAACGAAAGTCAGCAGAAGAAAGGTGAGCATTGAAAAACAGTTGCCGAACGTTACATTCCATTAGAAAACTTTTAGGTATGTATGTGCGGATATTCTGATCATGCAGTTCTTCTGTCGCTGGAGACACAAAGCTACAGAAAATTCTGTTACGCTGGATATGCAAGCACCACAAGCAGTTCAATCCCACGCACGCCATTATTAATTTTTCTAGCGGCCCGCGAGTTCTGCGAAGCATTGGGCTTCGTGGCCCGCATCGCCGGTAACCGCTGCATTGTGAAGCCGAACACGGCGACACCCGACTGGTCAGCCGCCAGCTGTCCCGCAATCAATGGACTGAAAAATCCGCGACTGGTGCGGTTCACGATATTGCGCGAGTTTTCAGGCCCGGAAGTTCAGGCCCGACCCTTTCAGGCCCGGACGATTCAGGCCCAGCACGTATGACCCATTTATGGGCTTAGACTTAGGCTCCAGCCGGGCCTGAACCTGTGCCCCGGGACTGAACCGTCGCACAATAACGTATTATAACATTAGGTCCAGGAAGTGCAGGGTGCCACAACAAACTCGGAAACTCTGTTTAATGAGCTTGTATCTCGGTCGTAGACCAACCGCTGAGAAACTTGTTGCAAACCTGAAGTCTGAGCGATCTATTGTTGTGTATTAGAACGCGGTGCACAAATTCGCTTTGACCGCTGGAGCAACACATTGTCTCGTGAAGGACCTTTGCGCGCGCGCTTTTTTGTTTGCTGCTGTAAGCAGCCCAAATTGCACCTAGCAATACGTAACTGAACGAAGTACAGTTTAATCTTTCAGAAAGAATAAATCTGATTGTTTAATTTTTCAAAAGAATAAATCCTTTTATTAATTAAGTCCCAGTTTCTGTTAGTTCTTCCTTTGTCACAGACACTAATCCCGATGCGCTGTGTCTTCTGCACAAAAACGTTGAACTCAATGCTGACCTGCTGATGTTTCAAGTGTCTGTAAAACATCTTGATTGGATGAAGTTAGAAACTGCTCAGGATTGGTTGCCTGCTCTGATGCCCAACCTGGATTATATCATAGCTGCGGACGGTGAGTTCACTTCGAAATTGATTGATCAGGAAGCCCAGATTCCAAAATTTTTCCAAGTTTTCAGTGATCTACAGCATCGAAGCCGAAGTGATTCGCTATTTGATTTGATTCTCCAATGTGCAAAATCATCTGATCGGACTGATGGCCTTACTCGCGTATTCACTGTTGAAAGCAAAGGTTACCGTATTACAATTCAGAAATTTCAATACCATTTCACCATGAAGCGGATCGACTGTGTGCTTTCTTATTAGCACTTTTACTTTCATCATTTCATTTTTTGTTGCAGGATCAACTTTAGTTGCACCTGTCGCCAGTTTGCACGGCATACGACCATCTAATGGATTGGTTCGACACCCTCCGCTCTACCCATCCAAATATCCATGCCGAGCAAATAGACTATGAAACATTTGCACAAACAAACTCGTGTTATGAACGGAATGCGTTTATGGAACTGTGGCTGGTGAAGTTTGGTGGTGATAAAACTGGGAAGTAAATGACACAAGATATCTCTATATTCGACTAAGGTGACATACACATGGTACAAAGGAAACAGCGGGCTCAGCAAAAGTAAATTACGACATCACCGGAAGGTCGGCACACAATCTAAGGATCTGGAAACAGACAATAATACTGGTTAAAACTGGTCGTCCAGAGTACACTGCAACTGATATTGTATTGCTGTTATACTGTATATGTATTACATGAAAATTATAACATTAGTGAGTTTTCAAAATTTCTTGAGATTGTGACAATGACAACTATTATGTCTCGGGGTGGAATTTTCGAAACGGTGTAAAGGTCAGTTGGGCGTAAAGGTCGGTGAAAAGTTCGGTCGAAAGCTCTGTCGGCGTAGCTGGGTGTAAACGTGAAACATTGCCTGTTATTAAGGTGGAGTGTTTCAAGTTTACACCGAGGTCTATCACACTGAGCTGTCGACCGAGCTTTCCACCGACCTTTACACCCAACTGACCTTTACACCGTTTCGAAAATATCACCCTAGTCCCCACATAGTTTATCCACATATTATATGGGAGCGGGTATCATGTATTAATTTTTAACATGATGTTTCACGCACGGGTGCTGTGCTGCATTTCGTGTTGCTCCCATCGTTTGCCCAGCGAGTCGGTGAGAGAACGCTGTGAGAAAATTAGATTATGATCATATTCTAAAAATCATTCAGATCACAACAACAACGACACGTATTTAGTAAATGAAACCTCAAGCTGTCCACTGACCCCGGTCTGCTTTGATTCATTCAGCACGTTGACCAACAGATTCAAGAGTGCAGCGATTGCAGCCAGTGCACCGAACACGATCAGCAGGTAGAACGCACCGCTGACCGACGACGAGAAACGATCGTGCGATTGACGCTGCAGCAAAATGTTGGACCGGTGTCAAACGTGTTATGAAAACTGCCACAACAGTGCTATGATGGGACTGACAGACGTATCAAATCAATCGGTTTACAATAAAAGGTGGATTCATCCTGTCTGATGGGTCAACCCAGACCTAACCAATTACAAAGTTTGATATATTTTTTCAATACCGGTCGTGGTGGTTGGTCCGGTTCTGATCGGTTACTGAAATTCTAAGGTGCTCGAAAACCACCAAATGACCACAGCAAGACCGGACCGATCATCAAATTTGACAAGGGGCCATATCGTTTGCCCCTACGGTACGGATTGGGACAGATTTTGGTTGGACTTACATATGTTACGTTAGAGTTATGTGTGGCGCTGGCATAGAACAGCCTAAAAACTGTATCTCACTCGTTGTGAGCAAAATTTACGCTGGTCAAAGCTCATATTTCACCGCCACCCATTTGCACCCACCAACACACTCCTATCGATTTCGCACTGCGCCCGATCCCTCCACCATCTGTTCTTTAGCTCCAGCAGTTCGCCGTTCAGATTCATCTCTTGGATGGCCGCGTCGAGTTTTTCTCTGAATATTTTCATATGTGTGATTGTCAAGTTTTAGAAAGTTTCACAAAGAAAGGCTGAGGTCTAAGATAGTGTTCCATGTCGTACTTCATATGCGACCCTTTCCTCATAGCCACTCCATAGGCGACGTTGTTGAGTATCGGCCCAATACGTTCGATGTTGCAGGGACGACGGCCAGCCGCATATGAACCGGCCAGATCCTCGATTATAAAGGCGTACTTGCCCTGCGTAATGGGAAATAAAATCGACAGATTGATTTGTTTGGAATCGGGATATCATCATAAGTGTGCAACAAAGGCAACGTAGGTATTTGTCTGTTTTCTCCAGTTGTCCCACAGGGACCAAGTGATCTGATGTCACCTTTGAGTCCCTGACACGTTGTATGCCCTCGGCGTAACTGTGCATCATCAACGTCGATTCGGATGTCATAAACGCGTACATGCGCTTCACCAGGTCCGACTGCGATTCCTGAAGAACACATACTGTATTTGTATCTGCAAGTCCATACACGATGATCGCCATAACATTGGAATTCAGTTAGGTTCGGAGCCGTTGTTAAAATACAAAGTTTTCAAACGACCCCCACCCGTTACCCTGAAGAATGTCTCAGTGCTGCCGCCCCTCTGCGCACCGTAACCCATCGAGTTTTGACGTGCCAGGGCGTCGATGCTCGCAATCGGCATGGATGACTGAAAATCAATAATGTCAGTTGGCAGGCTGGCTGATGCTTCATGCCGAATTACTTGGTCTGTGGATTGCGGTCGGAGAACACATTTTCGATCAATATAAGAATGGTGTTCATAATGAAAGTCAATCCGTGACACGTTTGATGCGGTCAGCATGGTTTGTACAGAAACTTTGACCACGTGCCTAAGCGGTCGCTGTGAAGAACCCAGACTGCACCATGCACCTGTGTGCTGCCGAACATTTGAAACAGGCCAGTGACGTAGATGATGAGCACAATTGCACTGAACATCCACCAGCCGGCGATCAGCACTCGAACAGCCAGAGTTCTGCAAAAAGATCTAACAATCTACTTACCATGTCTAAAAACATACGTTTCGTAAATCTCTTGGGGTTAAATCAAATTTGATGATCGGTCCAATCATGCCTTGGTGACGAGCTTTCTGTAGCTTCAGGAACGATGAGTCACTAAACTCATTGATTTCGACAATCGTACATTTTCTTTGCACGCGGCTGACAAAACGAACGTTTGCCGTTGACTTCAAAATAGCGAGGAAAGATCCATTCATTTAACATGCGTATAGAGGGTTGACTTCTCGTTGTAACCATCATGGGACTATGCGCAGATTTTTACAATCGACCAACCTCGGTATGAGCCCCGAATGTTGATGATTGAATCCAGCCAATGTGTACCAGAATGCATCATGCCAACGCAGACGTACACTGAACAGAGGGTCACCCTCGCAGGGGGTCACTCGTGACATCATCCACAGAAGGACCGATACCTGAAATCGTTATGACCGATTTCATGAACGAAAGATGTAAATATTACATTTACGAGCTTCAAAGTGGAGAAATCAATAAGTATCACAAAATGATTGTCAGCCTCAACATCTCCAACTCACAATCACCCAAGCAAACACGATCATGCTCCAAACATTGCCACTGAACACGCCCAGGAATTGAAATGCTGACGGTGAATGGCCACTTTCGGGACGATAGGTGATCGCTACAAATCGATTGATTTATTGTCGATCAACCATTGCGATTGATTATCCCACCTGCCACTCCTGTGTCAATGAATGGTTGACTGAATTCAACGTGTTTCATCCGAGTTGGTGAAATTGTCAAAGGCGCGATCGCAAGGTCGGCTTCCTGAAGAACATTTCGTGATTTGATTGTAATAATTGAGCGGTGTCGAGCTTAGTGATTACATCAGTTGGCGATGGTAGAGAGATATTGGCTTTCTAGTGGGATGCCCTACAAATTTAGCCTGTGGAGGAATTCACTATGAACGGGTAATCACTGTGGAAAGCCATTCGACATGTAGAGACTCACCATGAACAGGCATTCACTACAGAGAGGTATTCACTGCGAACAAGTATTCAGCACTATGCACAGTTATTTGCATTGCATAAGTCTTGACTATCTGGAGGTAAGCATTATTTTGATGGTATTCAACTGTGTGTTGTAAGACAAAATAAGCGTATTTCAACCCTTTTCTTGCGAGTTGCAAACAGTCCGGTTCGGCCCACATCATCTGACCAAGTTTGGCTGGGGGTCAACCATAAAAATCAAACTCTGTATAAAGTAAAACTTTGTTGGTCAAAAAATTCCTTACAAATACATTGATTAAAAAACTTGATTTTCATTGAAAATCAAGGTACTTTTTTTGA
Source organism: Rhynchonema sp. JSB1_4 (assembly GCA_030248065.1). NCBI lineage: Eukaryota > Metazoa > Nematoda > Chromadorea > Monhysterida > Xyalidae > Rhynchonema > Rhynchonema sp. JSB1_4. The sequence continues at coordinate 6,683 of JASAMV010003180.1, forward strand.
AAAATCGGGAAAAATTAATGATATTCAGGGTTTAAAAAACGGAAAACGACCCAGATGTTTTTTACCGTCGCTTTTCTAAAATAAAAAATGCCGGCGTTCTTTTGCCCAGCCCTGGAGGTATTCACTTTAATAAACGCCTCGACACAGTTATTGCATTCACTACAGTCGTGGCGTTCACCATGTAGAGCAGGTTTGCCTGCACTCACATTCCTGATCAGCTCCCCAATCATGCCTGTCCAAGTTCCGTTCTGCACCAACGCCCCGTATCGGCCATCCTTCACCAACTGCAGTCGCATGCGTGTGCCTGTCGCCACACTCAACGCACGCATCAGATCGTTACAGTAACCGACGTACGCGTCTAGTTCGGGCGACGTTGTGTCACGCATTAGGAATGGCGATGTCTGAAACAGTATCGCACACACGTCTACCTATAACATCTCGTGCGTAGAAACACTGATGCTCTTGGACTACCACAGCACTTGGGGTTGGGCACCGAATCATTTTAGCCTACGGCATGTGATTAGTGCAGCTTATCGACAGTCTTAATTCTTATTGCGAATAAGCCTGAACTGAGACGCCTTAAATAATAAAGAAAACGAAATATGGAGTCAATTACCAGAACCGACGTGACGCGCACGATGTGAGATCCTTGGCCGAAGCCTGAAATCAACATCGGCTTTGGTGGATATTGGAAGCAAAACAGTGTTTGCCGTGGCCTGACGCCAATGACACGACCGTATATATTTTGGCCATCTCTGTCCACAAAGCAATAAACACACCAACAACTGGCTAACCTTGCCACATGGGGCAGGTGCTGATGACAAGCAGCAATGCAGTTGTTCGTGCCATTGACCTCATTTTGTGGGACAAAAATTATCCTACAGAATAATAGCAAATGGTTAACTTGATGCCACGACAACCTGAAAGCTGATACCAGTAAGCGACCCTGCTTGTAGGTAACTGTCTCTCAACCTAGGTGGTGCCTATGTCCACAACATCGGAAACTGCTCTTTTATTCAGACCCACATGATCCCAATTTTATGGAAATTTCGCGCCAAAGTGACACGTTGTTGGGTGTCAACAGTCGTTTCTCATGACCAACTCCACTAAACTGATGTTACTATCAAAGCCAATGTGTGAAGCTTCATCAAGCACTATGGAGGCCATCCAGCGACCATTTGCGCTAAAAGGCACATTTTTGTTTGAACCTTTTGTGGTGTTTCACTTGCAGACACCCAATGCTTGTAAAGTGCTTTGTGATGCTTTTAACGGCTCAGTAGTACGGTAGTCACATGCTCGAAATATGCACATGAAACAACAACTTTTGCTTGAGATGAGTGTAATCTGTAATGTGATTATGCCATAAGAGGTGTAGCGCAATTTGCAACACGTGTTATTTTTCGAAACCGAAAGTGGTTGTTCTTTTTTTTACCGACGGCTGTTGTTTTTTCGATAGGGCAATCCATTGGCTTTCACCACAGCGATTTTATTTGATTAAAAACACTCATTGTTAGGCCCCGACGCGACTACATACTGTGTGTAATGTGCGAAACGGTCGTGTCACGTTTGTCACAAGATTACACAATACTATACAATTACAATCGTTGCAGAAAAATATAGTAAATTTCTAATTTCGTTGCCTGATGCATTCTTACAGACGCAGGGAAACTCCCGTTCGAAGTCGTAGCAGGCAACAAGCTCAACACACAGTGAACAAGCCACGCAGCTGACACACACACACCGATTGTGTGACTGAAACATTCGAAACGCACACGAGCCAGCTGCGTGGCTTGTTAACGTGTGTTGAGCTTGTTGCCTGTTTCGACTTCGAACGGGAGTTTTCCTGCGTCTGTAAAAATGCATGCGGCAACGAAATTAGAAACGTACTATACAACGCAATAGAAACAGGACAGGTATAGTAAGTTTCTAATTTCGTTGCCTCACGCATTCTTACAGACGCAGGGAAACTCCTGTTCGAAGTCGAGGCAGGCAACAAGCTCAACAAGCCACGCAGCTGGCTCGTGTGCGTTTCGAATGTTTCAGTCACACTAGCTGTGTGTGTCAGCTGCGTGGCTTGTTGACTGTGTGTTGAGCTTGTTGCCTGCCTCGACTTCGAGCGGGAGTTTTCCTGCGTCTGTAAGAATGCGTGAGGCAACGAAATTAGAAATTTACTATAGAAACTATTTTATCCAACGGAGTTGTCACACGATAAAAAGACTATACCCGAAACACAAAAACTCTATATTTATACAACCCATACTTTTATAACGCTATTATACTTGGATCCAAGAGCTGCCCTAAAGGTAACCTCGAACTTATAACCCTACATGGTGGATATTCTTTGTAGTGACAGAAAATGGCGGAATTTTTCTTTTTTCAACGCTGGCGGAAGGCGCAACCACATTGACGAGGAAAGCATGACAATGACAGCGTGATGCTGTTGACCGACCAGTTGTTGACCGACACATGCTGGACCGGACACAGTTTCGAAAAGTTTCGAAATACGTTCCTCCACTCAGATTCGGGTTGTTTCGAGCTGGGTTGCATCCGAGTGGCACGGAACGAGTGAATCATCAGGTTAGCGGTAAAGTTCTCGAATGTCCACCATCTCCGTCCAACATTCTCGAAACTTGTATCCCCGTCCACCATTCTCAAAACTTGTTTTGCCTGACAACTTCCCGTAGACTGCCTTTATTTCGACAGAATGTGTCGGTCAACAGCATCACGCTGATCGGCAGGCAGCATGACACAGGTTACGGTAGTTTTCAAATTTCGCGTCTCTATTCTCGGTCCCAGACCAGGAGCTGTCAAATTTTCGGCAGCAACAGCAACAGCAACCTTGGCCGCAGAGATCGGAAACGGGCCGGGTAAAGTCGGCCCGGCCCGGCCCGGTCGGCGAAAAGTCCGGCCCGGCCCGGCCCGGCCCGGTGGAGGGCTGCAGGTCGGCCCGGCCCGGCCCGTTTTGGCTTGAGGTCGGCCCGGCCCGGCCCGGCCCGGTCAGCCAATTTTCAAGGGCTGAAAACTAAAAAAGTCCAAAAAGCTGAAAAAAATTCGAAAATTTTCTGCAGAAAATTGTTTTCACTGGTTGGTACAGCTGGGGGGAAGGGTAGGTAGGTAGGTAGGTAGATTGACGCGCCATCCTGATGCAGTACGTAAGTCGCCGCCCCGGTTGGTTGGTACAGTAGTAGGTATAATTTTTGGCTCACGGTTTAAAATCGTTATTTTTCACTCCATATAGGCGAAAAATCGCGCGTGACGCGCGAAATTAGCGCTTAAGAGTACATTCTCATCAATATGTAGTAGACATAAAATTTTGTTCCCGGACGACTCCCCCCAGCTCGGCCGGTCGGTACTATGGCTGGGCACAATACCCAATACCCAATACCAATACCACCCAATACCAATACCAATACCAGTGTTTGGTATTGGTATTGGGTCTAATTCTGGTATTGGGTATTGGGTATTGGTATTGAAGCTGGCCTGGTATTGGTATTGGGTATTGGTATTGGGTTTGCCCAGGTATTGGGTCAAAACCAATACCCGATACTAATTCAGAAAAACCCAATACCAAACCAATACCAAACCTAATACCTGACTCAAAACCCAATACCAAACCAATACCAAACCCAATACCAACCCAATACCAGACCAAAAACCCAATACCAAACCAATACTAAGACCAATACCCAATACCCAATACCAATACCAACCCAATACCCAATACTCAATACCAATACCAACCCAATACCGAACCCAATACCAGGCACTTCAGTGGTATTGATCTGGTATTGGGTATTGGTATTGGTATTGGGTTTCACCCGGTATTGGTATTGGGTGTTGGTATTGGGTCACCAATTTGGTATTGGTATTGGGTATTGGTACAGGGCCGGTATTGGTATTGGGTATTGGTATTGGGTGTCAAAAGTGGTATTGTGCCCAGGCCTAGTCGGTACTACAGTAGGTAGGTTGATTGCAGGCAGGCTTTTTTGGTGGTACAGTAGGAGTAGGTTGATTGCTGCAAAGCAAAGGCCTGGGTATGGGTAGCTACTGCTTCTTTCTTCAAAACGATGACTGAATAGATCAAGAACTAGGAAATGTTATTGCGCGAAGCGCAAAAATTTTGAAAATTTTGGTTCAAAAAATGGTAATTTTGTTCAAATTTAGGCATACCGGGCCGGCCCGGGCCGGGCTGCTCGGCCCGGCCCGGCCCGGTCCCCCCAAATCTCCGGCCCGGCCCGGCCCGGCCCGGCCCGGTCGACCAACTCCAAAATCGCGGCCCGGCCCGGCCCGGGTACCGGGCCGGGCCGGGCCGGGCCAGCCCGTTTCCGATCTCTGTCTTGGCCGGCCCGACTGACCATGACCAAAATTCCGGCCCCCTCAATTATGCTTAAAAAGCCGTTTTCTGCATCTGCTTGGTATATGAAAGGTAACCCTGTTGAGAAAGTGCGAAATTTGATTTTGGTTTGGACTTTGGAGCAAGTACCGTAAAAACCTAAATAGAAGGGGGGGCTCTATTAACTCACTTGACCCCATTTTGGGGGGGGGCTCTATTCCGGGGGGGCCTCTATTAATTCACTGACCCGAACCTGAAAAATTGTTCCCAGAAATACCCCCCAAAAACCCCTAAAAAGGGGTTTGAAAGGATGTTTTTTCGGTTGTACTTGTAATCGCATTTATTCGTGTCTATTCGTCAATAGGAGGCGTATTATGTGCTCTGAACGAACAACAAACGTGCATAAATGTACCTGTACACCATTATCAAATTTCAAATTTTATCTGCAAGCTTACGCGAAGACCTTCACAAGATCCGGAAAAACCCTTAAAATAAAACAGTGTTAATAACAAAGAATGTGAACATGAATGAATAAACGACAATGGAAACGCACCGGTGAGATGAGACCAACCAAACGAGC
>JASAMV010003181.1:0-18258 GCA_030248065.1 Rhynchonema sp. JSB1_4
ATTGGTCGCACAATGACCATATAAGAATTCATCAAAATCAATCCTGATTTTCACGTTCAGTCACTCTTAACTACTGCGCTATTTGTGATTCTCACAAAACATTTTCAGCTGAAAATAATCTCGCAGATCAACCACGTTGCCGCAGGTCTGAAACATTCTCTTTACTACGTGTTTTGTGTGTGATCGCGCAACGCAACGTCATTGCTCCGTCACTGGTTTGCTTTGCGATTCAGGAAAAAAATTTGACCAATTCTTATAAAGTCATTGTGCGACCAATACACCGTTGTGCAACTCAGATACTTTATCTTTACCTTTAGTCAGAAATTAACGGGTGACGTGGCGTGACCAGACGGCAGGAGCTAAATGTGATAGATTACCAAGTTTGATTGTTGTCGTTGTTATCGTGTTGCAGAGACCGTGGTGAGCAACACAGCCAGCCACACACTGCAACAGGCGCAGGTTGATGTAGTCGAGCCGGACGGATGTGTGAATGAATTCAATCCGACCTTTGCGTCGACGCTGCACATTTGTGGCGAGGGACTCGGCAAATCAGAAACTTGTGTGGTGGGTGGAGGCGTAGACACTTATTTTTTCCGAAAAAAAGAAATTTTAAAGTTCGCGTGTCAATCTGGTGCATCCGCACTGACGAGGACCCGGTGCACCTAAATCAGACAACCAAAAGGCCCGTGCACAATCTTATCACAGGGCGACTCGGGCGGTCCGCTGATGTGCCACGAGTCCGAGAGTGACCGTTGGGTGCTGCAGGGTCTCGTCAGTCACACGTGGCTAAGTGAAGCGGGCAAGTTTATGGATTGCAACATTCACCCGACGGCGTACACTAAAGTCCACCACTACATGCAATGGATCGATGAACAGATCAAACGAAAGTACGGTAGCTGCCGTGATCTTTCATTTCATGTAAATGACATTAGCCAAAGTTGCTTGTATTTCAGCGCGACCGGCATCAGCCCTTTTGCAATCGGTGCAAAAAACAAGAAACTCAGCAAACGACATTTGCGAAAACTGAAAGCAAATCACGGCGCGCGTTTGGGAAATTCCATGATTTCTGCTCTCGCCATCACTTTGATTTCAACTTTCCTGAGTTTATGCTGCGAGGGAGATCACTATTGCTGATTCAGTTTTATAATGCAAATCAGGGATGTAAATAGTACTAATCCGCATATGCGATCAATTTTTCTCTCCTTTTCCAGCAAAGGGCTCTACAGCAAATGTAATGATGATAAATGACCACCTAAGCTCAAAGCATTTCAGTGAAACCTGTTTTTTTCTTGCCATGGGAATGCATAAATCAACAGTATTGACAATCATAATTGAACAAAATCGCACAGCACAAACTGTAGTCGTGCTCGGCTTGATTTACAGTGTCTCAAATGTCCCAAGTTCTAGAAAGCACCACCGCCGCCGAGCACAGTGTTGCGCAACAGTGTGTATTTGATACGAGTAGTAGTAGTAGTACTTTATTTCGTTTCGGACACGAAAAGGGTAAACATCAACAACCGCTGAGAGCATAACAGTAATGACGAATACCTTGGTTTTTACAATTTAGCCGGCACCAATTACATAAAGAGTTGGAGTACATTTGCATGAATATAATAATTCAATACTGTAATGACAATGTTACACAACTGACACACACAATAGTATTTACGCGCCACACCACAACACGAATTCTGAACATTCTATGCAATTTCGACTTTTCTTTCACATACAGTACACCTTCATCGCTGGAGACCCATTTACAAAATTTTGAAAATTTGGACACAACAATATCAGCAGGCAAACAGTTGTACACATTGGACATCAATACAAGAGGTGAAGAGGACAAGATAGAATATTCATACTGGGTACCATAACAGCACGGGAATGATTGGAACGAGAACTTTTGCGATTTGACACAGTACGATTTTCAGTACAATGAAGCCAACAGGAAAATGACGGAAACCACAGACATACATGTGCATCAATTTCATACGCCTGGAGAAAACAATTGAGCTGATGGCGCGAACACCAAACAAATCAAGTAGTGTTGTATAATCAACATCACGATTCCAATTTCCGAGGAACAGACGAATACAATACTTTTGAGTGCAATGAATGCAAGCAACAAGTTGAGGCCAGCCAGCTGGAAGTTGCCATCATCGTGTTTGGTGGCGCAACCGCCCCCGGTGGTGGTTTCGCTTTCGAGAATTTGGGGGAGAACGATTTCCTGTCGTTCTGGGTTTCACCGTCGAATGTGCTGTCGCTGGTCATGCATCTCCCGAGACATGGTCTCATCCCTCCACACCAAATTGAAAGAGAATACCGTAAAAACCTAAATACAGCAGCCCAGAGGTCGCAATCGGGCCGGGTTTGGCCGGCCCGGCCCGGCCCGAGCCCCCAAATCTCCGGCCCGGCCCGGCCCGACCCGTACCCCCAAATCTCCGGCCCGGCCCGGCCCGGCCCGAACACCCAAATCTCCGGCCCGGCCCGGCCCGGGCATGTTGGGAAAAGCTAGTCCCGTTGCCTTGACAGAGGGAAAACGCGAATTTTCGATTTCGCGATAGAAGGCACGGGTTGGCTCAAGGTTTGGCCTGAGCCTAAGCCTAAGCCTAATAGTAAGCCTAAGCCTAAGCCTAAGCCTAAGCCCAAGCCTAAGCCTGAGAAAAAGGGAAGTCAATTTTGAAACGGGACTAGCTTTTCCCAAAATGCCCGGCCCGGCCCGAATTTTTGGCTCAGATTTTAACCCAATTTTTGTCATAATTTTTGCGATTTTTGAATCTATTTTTTTTTGGTTGAAAATTCATTGTTTTCCATGAAAAAGTCGCCAGATAGACAATACCAATGGTGTGGCTGGGGGGTGGGGGCCCCCCTTGGTACAGCAGGTAGGTAAGGTAGATGACGCGCCATCCTGGTACAGTAGGTAGGTCGCCGCCCCCCGGCTGGCACAGTAGGTTGCTATTTTTGGCTCAAAATGGTATAAAATCGATATTTTTCGCTCCAAATAATCGAAAAATCGCGCGCTGCGCGCGAACTGAGGGTTTTAGAGTGCATTTTCATCTAAATTTAGACATAAAAAATTTTGTTCCCCCCCCAAGCTCGGCCGGTACAGTAGGTAGGTTGATTGCAGGCCTTTCTGGTGGTCAGTACTCAGTAGGTTGATTGCACGCAGTGTAGTTCCTGGTCCGGAGGGGGAACAGACGTACCCTCCACTATTTTCGGAGGGGGAACAGAACAGACGTACCTACCTGGGGGGGGAAGGGGGGGGGGGAAGTCCCAAGTTGGGGGGGGGGGACGGAAAAAAGTCATTTTTTGAGGTCGAAAAATTGGACTATTTTTGCCTTCTTTTGCGAAAAATCACCTATAAAAAGGGTATTTTGGCGTTTTTTGGAGGTTTCACCTAAAGTTTACCTATTTTTGGCCTAAAAATGCCTATTTTAGGCCTAAATTTGCCCATTTTAGGAAAAAATTGGGGGAGCAGACGTACCCGGAGGGGGAACAGTGGGGCAGGCGTACCTCGGAGGGGGAACAGACGTACCCGAGGGGGGGCCCCACCTCCCCCCAGGAACTACACTGATTGCACGCCTGGGGAGCTACACCACTGGACAATGCTGATCACTTACTTGCCAAATCCGTCAGAAATTTTAGTATTTTTGACAAAAAAACCCCTACTTTTTCAGTAAAATAAGTCACTTCAGAAGCTTCGGGCCGGGGTGCCCGGCCCGGCCCGGCCCGGCCCGACCGTCCCAATCTCCGGCCCGGCCCGGCCCGGCCCGAGCTCGGGCCGGCCCGATTGCGACCTATGCAGCAGCCCCCCCCCGGAATAGAGCCCCCCGTGATACAGCACAGCCCCCAAAAAGGGGTAAGTGAATTAATAGAGCGCCCCGGAATAGAGCCCCCTAAGTAACATCCCCTATACAGTAGTGTATTAATGCTTGATAGCAGAGGTCGCAATCTGGCCGGGCAGTGTACCGTACCGTATTGTCGGAAATAGAACCCGGGGGGTCTATTTTTTCACTGGGGTCATTTTGGGGGGGTTCAATTTATGGGAGGGGGTCAATTATTGGGGAGGTTATATTTTTCATTTGGCCCCCGACGAAAAAAATCGTTGTTACTGATGCCCATAAAAATGGCTTGTTTTCGGTATTTTCTAACTTTAACAGCGGCAATTATGCTTAAAAAGCTGTATTCTGTTGTGTACGCGAGCTTAAACAACGTTTGACACAACAATACAGCCTTACCGTACCACTAATCTGTGGTACTGTGAAGGTTGGGGGTGGGGTTCTATTAATGGGGGGGGGGGTCAATTTTTGATTTACAGCCATTTAGGGGGGTTCAATTAATGGGGGGGTTCTATTTCCGACAATACGGTATTCCCTAAAATAGAGCCCCCCAAAAATAGAGCCCCCCAAAAATACAGCCCCCCTAAAAGGGGTCAGTGAAAAAATAGAGCCCCCCCAAAAATACAGCCCCCCCCAACTTGGAATTCCCCGCTTGGGGGTCGTAAAGTCAAGTTCTTGTATAAGACACCTTGTGTATAACGTTTGTGGTTGAGTATATGATGACTAAAGTCTTTTATGGAAGATCTGCACCTAAAAACACTCAATAATGACCAGTAACACCCTGACAGAACTCCATTTTAGGGGTATTTTTTGGAAAATTTTTTGAGATTTTGGGCAGCGAAAAAATACAGCCCCCCCAAAAATAGAGCCCCCCGAAAAATACAGCCCCCCCCTAAAAGGGGTCAGTGAAAAAATACAGCCCCCCTTGTATTTTAGGTTTTACGGTGGTGGCAGGCCCAATGGTGTGGCTGGGGGGGGGGGGGGGGGGGGGGGTCCCCCCAAAAATACAGCAGGTACGTTGCCGCCCCTCGCCTGGTACAGTAGGTAGGTTGCCGCCCCTCCCCTGGTACAGTAGGTAGGTTGCCGCCCCACCTAACTTTTCACCCAAAACATTCATTTTTGGCTTAAAATTGCATAAAATTAGCATATTTGTCTGCAAATAGGCGAAAAATCGCGCGCTGCGCGCGAAATTAGTGTTTTAGGCCACATTTTCTTCAGTATTTAGACATAAAAAATTTCGGTTTCCAGATGACCCCCCCCCAAGTGGTACGACCCCCCTAGCTCGGCTGGTACAGTAGGTAGGTTGCCGCCCCGCATTTTGGGTGGTACAGTAGGTTGCCGCCCCGCCTGGGTAGCTACACCACTGGGCAGGCCCATGTGTGGGAGGTAAGTATGATGCGGGGTTGGGACCGGAAGCGTGAGAGGTATGATTTTGGTCACCCAAAAAGGCGAAAAAAACACCGTTTTTGTGATACATTTATTTGGGCCAAAAAATGAGGTGAAAATAGTGCTTTTTCCAAATTTTCGCCGAAAATCGCCCAAAAATAGGGGCACTCCCGGGTCCCGGAATATACGGGACCTAGCCAGAAAACTTCTGAATTGGCACTGAAATGCGATAAAGCCTTTCCTGTGGTTTTCAGAGGCGCTGAAAACGATTATGGAAACCATTTTGACATCGCAGCTAAGCCTAACACCTGAAAACCTGACTGATCCTGAATAAGCCTGACAAGCTGCTTGGAGCTCTTGTCCACCTGTTTGTACCTTATCCCCAGGCTTATGTTTAACATTAGGCTTAGGCTTAGGCACCAGCCAGCCAGGAAGACCTGTCCATACCAAACATAAAATCCAAAAAAAGTTCAGCTTCACACTTCGAGGTGGTTGTCCACGATGGGATTCGAACCCGTCAAAGCATCACCGCCAACCGATATTTTGGCAATGATTTGGGACAAAATGACGGAAGGCTTGCAGATCTAATGACGTAAAAATACTTTCCGTCGTTTTCAGCATCCATGAAAACCCCAGGAAAAGTTTTATGTCCTTTCAGGGCCCATTTGGCTATTTTGGTCAGGTCCCGTATACCGTAAAAACCTAAATAAAAGGGGGGCTCTATTAATTCACTGACCCCATTTTGGGGGGGCTCTATTCCGGGGGGCCTCTATTAATTCACTGACCCGAACCTGAAAAATTGTTCCCAGAAATACCCCTAAAAACCCCTAAAAAGGGGTTTGAAAGTATGTTTTTTCGCTTGTAATCGCATTTATTCGTGTCTATTCGTCGATAAGAAGCTTATTATGTGCTCTGAACGAACAACAAACGTGCATAAATGTACCTGTGCACCAGTGTAGTACTTGGTCAGGGTGTTGACGATAGATAGATTGGGACCCGAAATGTGTTGACGATAGATAGATGACCCAAGTCCGAAATCTGGGGGGGGGGGGTCGACCCAAACTTGTTGACGATAGATAGATGGTGGGGGGGGGGTCGCCAAAAATCAAGGTAGAATATAGTGTACTAAGTAGGTAATAATGTGTAAATATTAATGAAAATGTACCTAGATGTACTAAATCCGCGCGTAGCGCGCGATTTTTTGCCTATTTGGGACAAAAATACCGATTTTGAGCCATTTTGAGGCAAAAATACCCATTTTGGGGTCGAAATGTGTTGACGATAGATAGATTGTTCCCAGAATTTGTTGACGATAGATAGATTTGCCCATAGGTGTTGACGATAGATAGATGAAATCAAAAAGTGTTGACGATAGATAGATGAATTTGGGGGGACCCCCCACCCCCCCCAAGTACTACCCTGCTGTGCACCACTATCAAGCCTTAATACACTACTGTATAGGGGATGTTACTTAGGGGGGATCTCTAGACCGGGGGGGGGGCCTCTATTAATTCACTGACCCCTTTTTGGGGGGCTGTATTAGCTGAAGGGGGGGTGGGGGGGGGGGGGGGGGGGGGGGGGGCTCGGATTCCTGGGGGGGGGGCCCCCTTCCCTTGTCCCCTCCCCGGCTGTATTTAGGTTTGTACGGTATTCCGGGAGTGCCAAAATAGGTCCTTCTTTTCCCTCCACAGATTATCCTTATCCATCAATTTTGTAGTCCCTATTTCCGACCCGGAAATTTACCCTATTTTGGCATTTTCGGCGAAAATTTGAAAAAACCTCATTTTCACCTCATTTTTTGGAAATAAATGTATCACAAAAACAGTATTTTTTCGCCTTTTTTAGGTAAGCAAACGGTACCTCTCTCGCTTTGGGTCCGAAACCCACATAATACTTTTCCTCCCACACATGGGCCTGCCCAGTGGTGTAGCTCTCCCAGGCGGAGCACAACCTACTGTACCACCCAAAATGCGGGGCGGCAACCTACCTACTGTACCAGCCGAGCTAGGGGGGTCGTACCCGCTTGGGGGGGGGGGGGTCATCTGGAAACCGAAATTTTTTATGTCTAAATACTGAAGAAAATGTGGCCTAAAACACTAATTTCGCGCGCAGCGCGCGATTTTTGGCCTATGTGCAGACAAATATGCTAATTTTATGCAATTTTAAGCCAAAAATGAATGTTTTGGGTGAAAGGTTGCGTGGGGCGGCAACCTACCTACTTTTACCAGGGAGGGGCAGCAACCTACCTACTGTACCAGGCGGGGGGCAGCAACGTACCTGCTGTATTTTTGGGGGGACCCCCCACCCCCCCCCCCCCAGCCACACCATTGGGCCTGCCACCACCGTAAAACCTAAAATACAAGGGGGGCTGTATTTTTTCACTGACCCCTTTTAGGGGGGGCTGTTGTATTTTTGGGGGGCTCTATTTTGGGGGGGCTGTATTTTTTCACTGCACCAAATCTGAAAAAATGTTCTAAAAAATACCCCTAAAATGGAGTTCTGTTAGGGTGTTATTGGTCATTATTGAGTGTTTTTAGGTGCAGATCTTCCATAAAAGACTTTAGTCATCATATACTGAACCACAAACATTATATCCAAGGTGTCTTATACAAGAAGTTGACTTTACGACGCCCAAGCAGGGAAATTCCAAGTTGGGGGGGGGCTGTATTTTTGGGGGGGCTCTATTTTTTTCACTGACCCCTTTTTAGGGGGGCTGTATTTTGGGGGGGCTCTATTTTTGGGGGGCTCTATTCTTTTAGGAAAATACCGTATTGTCGGAAATAGAACCCCCCCATTAATTGAACCCCCCTAAATGGCTCAGAAATCAAAAATAGAACCCCCCCTTTGGCCCCCCCTTCCCCCATTAATAGAACCCCACCCCCAACCTTCACAGTACCACAGATTAGTGGTACGGTAAGGCTGTATTGTTGTGTCAAACGTTGTTTAAGCTCGCGTACACAACAGGATACAGCTTTTTAAGCATAATTGCCGCTGTTAAAGTTAGAAAATACCGAAAACAAGCCATTTTTATGGGCATCAGTAACAACGATTTTTTTTAGGGGGGCCAAATGAAAAATATAACCTCCCCAATAATTGACCCCCTCCCATAAATTGAACCCCCCCAAAATGACCCCAGTGAAAAAATAGAGCCCCCCCGGGTTCTATTTCCGACAATACGGTACGGTACACTGCCCGGCCAGATTGCGACCTCTGCTATAAAGCATTAATACACTACTGTATAGGGGATGTTCTTAGGGGGCTCTATTGCGGGGGCGCTCTATTAATTCACTTACCCCTTTTTTGGGGGCTGTGCTGTATCACGGGGGGCTCTATTTCCGCGGGGGGGGGGGGCTGCTGCAGAGGTCGCAATCGGGCCGGCCCGAGCTGGGCCGGGCCGGGCCGGGCCGGAGATTTGGACGGTCGGGCCGGGCCGGGCCGGGCCGGGACACCCGGCCCGAAGCTTCTGAAGTGACTTATTTTACTGAAAAAGTAGGGGATTTTTTCTCAAAAATACTAAGAATTTCTGACGGATTTGGCAAGTAAGTGATCGGCCTTGTCCAGTGGTGTGGCTACCCAGGCGTGCAACCACCAAAAACAAAAGAAGGGGGGGGGGCTCCTCAGTGTACGTTCCTGGGGGGGGGGGGGGGTCGGGGGGGCCCCCCTCTTCCTGGTGAAGCTGAAACTTGTTCCCCCTCCGAGGTACGCCTAAAGGGGCCCCACTGTTCCCCCTCCCGGCTACGTCTGCTCCCCCAATTTTTTCCTAAAATGGGCAAATTTAGGCCTAAAATAGGCATTTTTTGGCCGAAAAGAGGTCAAATTTAGGTGAAACCTCCAAAAAACGCCAAAATACCCTATTTTATAGGGGATTACCCATTTTTCGCAAAGAAGGCAAAAATTTTTCCAATTTTTCGACCTCAAAAAATGACTTTTTAAAGCCCGTCCCCCCCCCATACCGATTGTACCCGGCAACCTACCTACTTACCAGGTAAGGGGCGGCAACCTACCTACTGTACCTTGGGGGGGGGCTGCCCCCCCCCCAGCCACACCATTATCAGCATTGTCGAGGGTGTGGCTATTCCCCTCCCCAGGCGTGCAATCAACCTACTGAGTACTGACCACCAGAAAGGCCTGCAATCAACCTGCCTACTGTACCGGCCGAGCTTAGGGGGGGGGAACAAAATTTTTTATGTCTAAATTTAGATGAAAATGCACTCTAAAACCCTCAGTTCGCGCGCAGCGCGCGATTTTTCGATTATTTGGAGCGAAAAATATCGATTTTATACCATTTTGAGCCAAAAATAGCAACCTACTGTGCCAGCCGGGGGGCGGCGACCTACCTACTGTACCAGGATGGCGCGTCATCTACCTTACCTACCTGCTGTACCAAGGGGGGCCCCCACCCCCCAGCCACACCATTGGTATTGTCTATCTGGCGACTTTTTCATGGAAAACAATGAATTTTCAACCAAAAAAAATAGATTCAAAAATCGCAAAAATTATGACAAAAATTGGGTTAAAATCTGAGCCAAAAATTCGGGCCGGGCCGGGCATTTTGGGAAAAGCTAGTCCCGTTTCAAAATTGACTTCCCTTTTTCTCAGGCTTAGGCTTGGGCTTAGGCTTAGGCTTAGGCTTAGGCTTACTATTAGGCTTAGGCTTAGGCTCAGGCCAAACCTTGAGCCAACCCGTGCCTTCTATCGCGAAATCGAAAATTCGCGTTTTCCCTCTGTCAAGGCAACGGGACTAGCTTTTCCCAACATGCCCGGGCCGGGCCGGGCCGGAGATTGGGGTGTCCGGGCCGGGCCGGGCCGGAGATTGGGGGGTCGGGGTCGGGCCGGGCCGGGCCGGGCCGGAGATTGGGGGGCTCGGGCCGGGCCGGGCCGGCCAAACCCGGCCCGATTGCGACCTCTGGGCTGCTGTATTTAGGTTTTTACGGTATTCTCTTTCAATTTGGTGTGGAGGGATGAGACCATGTCTCGGGAGATGCATGACCAGCGACAGCACATTCGACGGTGAAACCCAGAACGACAGGAAATCGTTCTCCCCCAAATTCTCGAAAGCGAAACCACCACCGGGGGCGGTTGCGCCACCAAACACGATGATGGCAACTTCCAGCTGGCTGGCCTCAACTTGTTGCTTGCATTCATTGCACTCAAAAGTATTGTATTCGTCTGTTCCTCGGAAATTGGAATCGTGATGTTGATTATACAACACTACTTGATTTGTTTGGTGTTCGCGCCATCAGCTCAATTGTTTTCTCCAGGCGTATGAAATTGATGCACATGTATGTCTGTGGTTTCCGTCATTTTCCTGTTGGCTTCATTGTACTGAAAACTACTGTGTCAAATCGCAAAAGTTCTCGTTCCAATCATTCCCGTGCTGTTATGGTACCCAGATGCAAATATTCTGTCTTGTCCTCTTCACCTCTTGTATTGATGTCCAATGTGTACAACTGTTTGCCTGCTGATATTGTTGTGTCCAAATTTTCAAAATTTTGTAAATGGGTGTCCAGCGATGAAGGTGTACTGTATGTGAAAGAAAAGTCGAAATTGCATAATGTTCAGATCGTGTTGTGGTGTGGCGCGTAAATACTATTGTGTGTGTCAGTTGTGTAACATTGTCATTACAGTATTGAATTATTATATTCATGCAAATGTACTCCAACTCTTTATGTAATTGGTGCCGGCTAAATTGTAAAAACCAAGGTATTCGTCATTACTGTCACGCCTCGAGCGGTTGTTGATGTTTACCCTTTTCGTGTCCGAAACGAAATAAAGTACTACTACTACTACTCGTATCAAATACACTGTTGCGCAACACTGCGCTCGGTGGCGGTGGTGCTTTCGAGAACTTGGGACATTTGAGACACTGTAAATCAAGCCGAGCACGACTACAGTTTGTGCTGTGCGATTTTGTTCAATTATGATTGTCAATACTGTTGATTTATGCATTCCCATGGCAAGAAAAAAACAGGTTTCACTGAAATGCTTTGAGCTTAGGTGGTCATTTATCATCATTACATTTGCTGTAGAGCCCTTTGCTGGAAAAGGAGAGAAAAATTGATCGCATATGCGGATTAGTACTATTTACATCCCTGATTTGCATTATAAAACTGAATCAGCAATAGTGATCTCCCTCGCAGCATAAACTCAGGAAAGTTGAAATCAAAGTGATGGCGAGAGCAGAAATCATGGAATTTCCCAAACGCGCGCCGTGATTTGCTTTCAGTTTTCGCAAATGTCGTTTGCTGAGTTTCTTGTTTTTTGCACCGATTGCAAAAGGGCTGATGCCGGTCGCGCTGAAATACAAGCAACTTTGGCTAATGTCATTTACATGAAATGAAAGATCACGGCAGCTACCGTACTTTCGTTTGATCTGTTCATCGATCCATTGCATGTAGTGGTGGACTTTAGTGTACGCCGTCGGGTGAATGTTGCAATCCATAAACTTGCCCGCTTCACTTAGCCACGTGTGACTGACGAGACCCTGCAGCACCCAACGGTCACTCTCGGACTCGTGGCACATCAGCGGACCGCCCGAGTCGCCCTGTGATAAGATTGTGCACGGGCCTTTTGGTTGTCTGATTTAGGTGCACCGGGTCCTCGTCAGTGCGGATGCACCAGATTGACACGCGAACTTTAAAATTTCTTTTTTTCGGAAAAAATAAGTGTCTACGCCTCCACCCACCACACAAGTTTCTGATTTGCCGAGTCCCTCGCCACAAATGTGCAGCGTCGACGCAAAGGTCGGATTGAATTCATTCACACATCCGTCCGGCTCGACTACATCAACCTGCGCCTGTTGCAGTGTGTGGCTGGCTGTGTTGCTCACCACGGTCTCTGCAACACGATAACAACGACAACAATCAAACTTGGTAATCTATCACATTTAGCTCCTGCCGTCTGGTCACGCCACGTCACCCGTTAATTTCTGACTAAAGGTAAAGATAAAGTATCTGAGTTGCACAACGGTGTATTGGTCGCACAATGACTTTATAAGAATTGGTCAAATTTTTTTCCTGAATCGCAAAGCAAACCAGTGACGGAGCAATGACGTTGCGTTGCGCGATCACACACAAAACACGTAGTAAAGAGAATGTTTCAGACCTGCGGCAACGTGGTTGATCTGCGAGATTATTTTCAGCTGAAAATGTTTTGTGAGAATCACAAATAGCGCAGTAGTTAAGAGTGACTGAACGTGAAAATCAGGATTGATTTTGATGAATTCTTATATGGTCATTGTGCGACCAATATATGTGGTTGTGAGCGAATGTGTTCATGATGGTGGTTTGCATTGTGGCATGCGATCCCACGGTGGAATGACACACCACAATCCAAAACACCATCATAATTACATATTGGCCCATACCAATACTTTGCACCAGAGGGTAGAGGTTTTTATACTGTTAGAACAACTTTCAGCGTGGTCGAATTTAATGGAGCATTGGTAAACTTCAAAATATTTACATACGTTACCAAAAGTCCACAGCAACGACCAAGGCAGGAACTGACCGGGCCATAAAACAAGTTTGATATCGGCCACAATGCTGAAAGTCTGCACTTCAGCAGTGTTCGAACGGGTTTTCAAAAAAACCGGAATACCAGTCCTGATCCCGACACTTTCTTGATCCCAATCCGGATCCCGGGATTTTAAAAATGAATCCCATTCGAACACTGCACTTCAGTACCCGTTGGGAGCCAGCAATAGCTTTTTGGGGTTGGCGGATTGCAAACTCAATTTTGGTCTTGCACCTATATAAGAGTGACTTAAATCGCCTGAGCTGAGGTAACATTGTTGCGAGTGGTGGTAAATCAAGCGCCCATTTTAACGCGCCTACTTTCAGTCATTCCCCATCCGACGACGTGACATCGTGCTCCCGTGACTGCCAGCTGGTCAGGCAGACAAATCGGTGAGATTTTATCATTGAACGGTATTGGTTGGGCGAACGTTAGGACTGAAAAACTACACGCAATTTATTTCGAATATTTTTGCTAGAAACACCGATGCAAGAGTGGTTGACGAACTTCTGAACCACCCATTAACCAGACCAAACCTGCCAAGTCGTTGTCAGCCTTCAGTGACGTGTATCGCTCATGCAACGTCAGACCGACAGGGTGCTGCATTTGTGACACATATGGTTCGCTCGTGCGTGTGTTGGTGTTGTGCATGCCGAAATATGCGTAGATTTTTCGCAAGCTCTTCTTTGGTGGTTTGCCGTAGCGTTTCCAGCGGCTGAAAATTAGTTTTTGCTGAATGAAAGTGGGAAACGGAGAGCGCGCATCATGTGGGCGGGCTCAACAAGTTGTTCCTGTGTTGAAAAAGATTCCGAAAGATTTTCCGAAAGGCCACAGATTTTCCACACTCACGCTTCGGCGATGTCCATGAATCCATCGAAACAGTGTGCAGCGGTGATCACGTGATGTCGATCGATGATTGATCCTCCGCACGATCCGGGCACCCTCGCTCCTGTTGCACTCACTTTGGGGTGTTACACAGCACAAAATTGTTAAACTTTGTATCGAATGAAGAAATTTTGATATTTTGGGTTTCATTGTTTTGGACGGTGTAGTGCTTGCGCTTGCGCACAGGAAGTCCAGTTGCGGCTACCAAGTGAGTTTTGCCCGTTGGCCAATTGACCTCCAAAAAGGACCTCGAGCAGATCTTGTTGTTCTGCCTCATGCACTTTTACAGACGCAGGGAAACTCCCGTTCGAAGTCGAAGCAGGCAACAAGCTCAAACACAGTCAACAAGCCACGCAGCTGGCTCGTGTGCGTTTCGAATGTTTCAGTTCAGCACAAGCTGTGTGTGTCAGCTGCGTGGCTTGTTGACTGTGTGTTGAGCTTGTTGCCTGCTTCGACTTCAAACGGGAGTTTCCCTGCGTCTGTAACAGTGCATGAGGCAACAAAATTAGAAACTTACTATAAAACATTACTGCTGCGCATGCGCACAAAACAGACGTTTCACATAGAGCTCGACAATTGAGTTGGGCTGGGCTAAGTTTTCATGACCCGTGATCAAAATCAGGGCATGGAAAATATTGTCTCCTCCTGGGATAACACGGAGAAAAAGTTTTTAACACCCCGATGTTTAGTGACATGTTGGAATGCGGAAATGCACCGTCCACGGCCAGCTGTGTGGGATCGCCATTTTACCAACTGCAGATATGAAATTGATGTGATCGATGAAACTAACGTGGCTGATTGGCTAAGCCACTTTTTCAGGCCCAAAACGTTGTTTGGCTCAAAACATTTTCTGGTCTAAAAACCGGACTCACAGAACACAAGCGGCGAATGTGCACGGCTCGATTTTTGATCGATCGATTTCTTGCGTCTTTGACCTCCAGGGTTGCTCGTTGTCTGAACGTCCGGTGGGATGGCCGGTTTGCCACATTGAGCATGCTGCTTGGCTGCAGACGCTCGATAACAAGGTGGATTGGACCGGGAGTGTTTCTTGACTGCCCTTTGTTTTCTACCTGCGCCTTCGCAGACGGGGCGGTGCAAAATTCGTACCCTTTCTGGGCTGCCGATCATTTCAGAGGGGGGAACACCGCAAATGTATGTATGTTGTAAATCACCCGTACCATTCTCTGTTCTTGTCATGGGCGGGTCGGATGACATCAATTTCAGCAGATATATTTGGAACCGAAACATACATTTGCTTGACGTACTGCGCAACGCGCGCTCCCCCCTCCAACCAGGGTTGGGCAAAAAACGTTTTTTTTTCAAAAAATCGTTTTTTAAACGCCCAGATGACCAAAATATGCCCCCAAAAAAATTGGAAAACGCTCATGTTGGGATGTGTTGTGACGCAAAATACACGGGTTCAACCCTATTCTAGCGAGTTGTTAAGATCCCATATCAGACCCGCATCATGGGTTCAACGTTGGCGGGGTACATCATTGAAAGTCAAACTCCGTATGTCGACGTATCTCGACAAAGTAAAAATTGGTCGAAAATTTTTTGAAAAAAGGGGACAAAAAATTGATTTTCCTTGATAATCAGGGTACTTTCCCTGAAAAATCAGGGAAAATCAAGGAAATTAAGATTTAAAAAAAAACGAAAAACGACCCAGGCGTTTTTTAGAAACATCGTACTTTTTTAAGAAAAAACGCCGTCGTTTTTTCCCCAACCCTGCCTCCTACCTCCAAAGAGATCTTTCTAAAAGAGTCTGAATGGGTTTCTGCCATGGAGACGAGCCAGGGTTGGACGGGGAGCGCGCACATATGACGGCGTTTTTAAACGTGCTATGTTTGAAAAAAATCAGTTGTTCGTTTTTTTAAATCCTGAATTTATTTTCCCTGATTTTTCAGGGAAAAGTACCTAATTCAAGGAAAAAATTTTTTGTCCCCCTTTTCAAAAAAATTTTTCAAGCCGATTTACTTGTCGATTCGCGTCGACATACGGAGTTTGACTTTCAAATGATAACCACCGGCCAACATTGAACCCATGATGCCCGGTACCTGGGGATCTTAACAGCTCCGCTGATAGGGTGAACCCGTGTATTTTGCGTCAGCACATCCCGACATGAGCGATTTTCAATTTTTTTGGGGGTATATTTTGCAAGTCGTCTGGGCGTTTAAAAAAACGATTTTTTGAAAAAAAAACGTTTATTGCCCAACCCTGGTTGGAGGGGGGAGCGCGCATTCGCCGCGCTCTCCGTTGAGGCGAATGTTTATGTCTTCGGTTTGCCAAATCCTTTGTCTCTCCTGAAATTGATGTAGGTCGACCCCGCCGTGGCGAGAACAGAGAATAGCTAAGATAGTACAACATACATATTTGCGTGTTCCCCCCTCTGAAATGATCGGCAGCCAGAAGGGGTTTGCCGCCCCGCCCGTCTGGAGGCGCAGGTAGAAAACAAAGGGCGGCTAGAGAGAAACACTCCCGTCCGATGCCCACCTTGTTATCGAGCGTCTGCACCGAGCGGCGTGTTCGCCGGCCCCACCGGAACGTTCAGACAACGAGCAACCCTGGAGGTCAAAGACGCAAGAATCGATCGAATCAAAAATCGAGCCGTGCGCGTCCGCGCTCTTGTGTTCTGTGGGGTCGTTTAGACCAGAAATGTTTTTTAAGCCAAACAACGTTTTGGCCTGAAAATCGCTTAGCCAATCAGCCACGTCTCATCGATCACATCAATTTCATCTGTGCAGTTGGTAAAATGGCGATCCCGCGCACTGGCCGTGGAGCATCCTTCCGCCATTCCCAACATGCGCTAAACATCGGTGTTAAAAACTTTTTCTCCGTGTTATCCCAGGAGGACGACAATATTTTTTCCGAGGCCCTGATTTTGATCACGGGTCATGAAAACTTAGCCCAGCCCAACTCAACTGTCAAGCTCTATATAAAACGTCTGTTTTGTGCGCATGCGCAGCAGTAATGTTTTATAGTAAGTTTCTAATTTTATTTGCTAGTGCACTGTTCACAGACGGCAGGGAAACTCCCGTTTGAAGTCGAAGCAGGCAACAAGCTCAACACACGAGTCAACAAGCCACGCAGCTGACACACACAGCTTGTGCTGAACTGAAACATTCGAAACGCACACCCGGGCCCTGCGTGGCTTGTTGGTTGTGTTTGAGCTTGTTGCCTGCTTCAAATCTCAAACAGGAGTTTTTCCTGCGTACTGTAAAAGTGCATGAGGCAGAACGGGCAACATCTGCTCGAGGTACTTTTTGGAGGTCAGAATCGGCCGAGCGGGCAAAAACTCACTTGCAAAACGTAGCTAGATTTCCTGTGCGCAAGCGCAAGCTCTACACCGTCCAAAACAATGAAACCCAGAATACTCAAAATTTCTTCATTCGATACAAAGTTTAACAATTTTTGTGCTGTGTAACACCCCAAAGTGAGATTCA
Organism: Rhynchonema sp. JSB1_4; assembly: GCA_030248065.1. Lineage (NCBI taxonomy): Eukaryota > Metazoa > Nematoda > Chromadorea > Monhysterida > Xyalidae > Rhynchonema > Rhynchonema sp. JSB1_4. The sequence goes on from JASAMV010003181.1 coordinate 17,069, forward strand.
ACAGGAGCGAGGGTGCCCGGATCGTGCGGAGGATCGATGAGTAGATCGACATCAATTGCTCATCCGCGCTGCACACTGTTTCGATGGATTCATGGACATCGCCGAAGCGTGAGTGTGGGAAAATCTGTCGGCCTTTCGGAAATCTTCGGGAATCTTTTTCAACACAGGAACAACTTGTTGGGCTCCGCCGCATAATCGCGCTCTCCGTTTCCCACTTTCATTCCGGCGAAACAATTTTCAGCCGCTAGAAAACGCTCGGCAAACCGCCAAAGAAGAGCTTGCGAAAATCTACGCATATTTTCGGCATGCACAACACCAAAGCGCGCGCACGAGCCGAACCGTATGTGTACAAATGCAGCACCCTGTCGGTCTGACGTTAGTGAGCGATACACCGTCACTGAAATTGGCGACAACTTGGGCAGGTTTCACTCTGGGTTAATCGTGTGGTGTTTCTAACAAAAATCTTGATCAGATTGCGTGTATTTTTCAGTCCTCACTCGCTTCGCCCCCAACCAATTGCGTTCGATGATAAAATCTCACCGTGTCTGCCTGACCGGCTGGCAGTCACGGGAGCACGATGTAGCTGGTCGGAATGGGGAATGACTGAAAGTAGGCGCGCTACAAGTGGGCGCTTGATTTACCACCACTCGCAACAATGTTACCTCAGCTCAGGTTAGTCACTCTTATATAGGTGCAAGACCAAAATTGAGTTTGCAATCCGCCAACCACGAAAAATTATTGTGCATTCCGACGGGTCTCTGAAGTGCAGTGTTCAAATCGGGATTCATTTTTTAAAATCCGGGATCCGCATTGGGATCGAGGAAATATTCAGAGAATAGGGGGACTAGTCTTCCGGTTTTTTAAAAACCCGTTCGAACACTGATGAAGTGCAGACTTTTCAGCATTGTGGCCGATATCAAACTTGTTATATGGCCGGGTCGCGGCTCCTCCTTGGTCGTTGCTGTGGACTTTTGGTAACGTATGTGAGAATGTTTGAAGTTTCCCAATGCTCCATTAAATTCAACCACGCCTGAAAATTTGTTTCTAACAGTATAAAAACCTCTACCTTCTGGTGAGAGTGCAATTATGGGGCCAATATGTAATTATGATGGTGTTTTGGATTGTGGTGTGCTGGGTTCCGCCGTGAGAAATCGCATGCCAATGCGACCGCATCATGAACACATTCGCTC